>PVIC010032167.1:0-20827 GCA_004025085.1 Thryonomys swinderianus
TGCTCATCCAAGGCCTGGACTGCGCTTAACACATCTTCAGCCATTATTTGCCCCTCTGCCTACCAGATGCATCAGTCCAGCTATGTGGCCAACACTTGGAGCTGCCCAGAAGGCACACACTTCCTCTGAGAAAGGGGTACAGTCCTCGTTTGAGAGGTCCTCCCACTGTTCCTTCATTAGCAGCCCTTTTCATTATGTGGATCCCAGGGAAAGTTGATGGATTGACAAGGGAATTAGGAAGTTATTTCGAAGTTGGAGAATGCTTAGGAAAGAAGGTGGAACATTAAGAAGGGAGGGTGGTGGGGTCGGAGGGTTAGCTCAGTGGTTCCAGCGCCTGCCTCGTAAGCGCAGGGACCTGAGTTCGATCCCCGGTAACCACATATAATGCTGGGCGTGGAGACATGCCCACCAACAATCAACACCGCGTACCACAATGCCGGACGTGGTGGCTCATGTCTGTCATCCCAGCACTCGGGAGGCAGAGAAAGGAGGATTGCTGAGTTCGCGGCGGCTTGCCTGGGCACCATAGTGAGCTCAGGGCCAGCCTGAACTACAACGCAAGACCCTGTCTCAAAAAGCAAAAAAAAAAAAAAAGAAGGGAGGGTGGGAGGAGGCTGAGCCAGACCTCACATGGACACTGGAACCACGGCATAATGCCCGGGAACAGGAAGGCTTCCGGTTCGATTGGAGTTGGTGTGTCAAACCCTGGTGTCATTAAAGGTACAAATTACAGGGCAGTGTCTGCAAAAACAAGGATAAAGATCGAGGTCGGGTGGAGACTAATCACAGCTCCTTGGGAGGCTAAGGAAGGAGAGTCACAAATTCAAGACCCACTTGGGCAACTTAGTGAGATCTTGGTTCAATACAAAAAAAAATTAAAAGGCCTCAGGATGTACCATAGGGCCCTCTGGATTCAATTCCCAGCACTACAAAATGTAACAGAACGAAACAAAAAAATGGAAACAATCAACAATAAAGGAATGAACTGCATTAATATAAAATGGAGAAGCAACTAAAATATGATAGAATCGGTTACCTTCTGTCCCTTTTGGGAAGTGAGTGTTTTCTGTTCTTTCCTAGGCCCTGCCCCTACTTTAAGGAAGATAAACTGTGGGTGAGGTGTATGTCTCCTTTCACACAATTTTGGAAGTTTTTGGATGTGTTTCAATGCACAACATAATCAATTCCTCTATCATTTTGGCTGTTGGCCCCACGTTTGAATCATCCATATCTGAATGGTCATCAGGGACCTGTGATTTAAAAATATGACTTATTCCTTTGGTTTCATTCCTTATAAGCCCCAACATTCAATGTCTCTTTTCTAGTTTGTCTTAGTTTAACACTTTCCTGGGTTATTCTTTGGAGACACAGATGTATGAATAGTGAATCTGACTTCATTAACAGGTTGCTACTTTAGGATTCAGAGTTTCAGAGCTGGGTGAGTTGGTCACTTGAAATGTGAAGTTGTTTTATGTTCATTCAATGACATAATCTAATACATGTTTATAGAATTTTTAAGTCAAGGACATGAAAATAGTGGAGATGGTTTGAGAAGTTAAGGATGACCTTAACGTTTTCTTAGGGTTTTTCATTGCTATTATAGGCACCATTAAGCATCCTGGTGTCCAGCACAAGGACACATCCCTCGTGCCATGTGCTTCAGTCACTGCGAGACAGAACAGTCAGCAAGCTCAGCTCTGGTGCTGGCGGAAGCCCATGCGTGGAGCTCGGAGCGGGCAAGGGTCAGGGATGACTCACGCTTATTTCACCATTACCACACTGTGTAGTCCAGGAGACAGATTTACACCACTAAACAGACACAGGACAGAACACGCGAGTGCTGCCTCTGACAATCTTACTGAGAAAATGCCGTGCGATCCATAGGATGGGAGTTTGCAAGTTCAGCAAAGATCTGGGTGGTGAATAACCCACTCCCACTTCCGGGCATGCGGGGAAGCTCACGCTATGGTGGAGTTGGACTTGAAGAACGAAGAAGAGGAGCTTGGTGTGGAGGTGCAGGCAGCACAGGAAAAGAAGCAAGAGAGGAGGAAAGTGGTCCAGAAGGAGAGAAGGGCATAAAGACGTGGCGTCTTAAACTTCTACAAAGATCTATTCACAACCCCTGTCTCAGTGTCACATGGTGCACCCGTATCTCCCCCCACTGCAATCCAGTCCCATCCACGGCACCTCTTCAAGGGCTGCGACCTCAGGGACTCCTCCACCGCTAAGTACAATGGCCTCCGCAGTCCTACCTTACCTGATGTGTTGGCAACACTCTGAGTGGGGTTTAATCTCGCCTTCTTACGTGCTTTCATCCATTGGCTCCTGCACCCCATTTGCTCTGATCTTCGTTTTCAGTTTCCCTTCTCTGTCGGCTCCTCTTGACCCAAATCTGTTGGGACGCATTTTCCTCTGTCTTAACAGACTTCCCACACTATCCCTGCAGATTTTTTTTTTTTTTTTTTTGCTTTTGAGACAGGGTCTCGCTTTGTAGTTCAGGCTGGCCCTGAGCTCACTATGGTGCCCAGGCAAGCCGCCGCGAACTCAGCAATCCTCCTGTCTCTGCCTCCCGAGTGCTGGGATTACAGGCGTGAGCCACCACGTCCGGTATTGTGGTATGCGGTGTTGATTGTTGGTGGGCGTGTCTCCACGCCCAGCATTATATGTGGTTACCAGGGATCGAACTCAGGACCTTGCGCTTGCGAGGCAGGTGCCAGAACCACTGAGCTAACCCTCCGGCCCTCCCTGGAGATTTGACCTGCAGATCTCTGCTCCAGGATTAGCTCCCCCAGCAAAGATATCCCCGTCTCCTTACTCCTCAAACTTGCCTCTATTACATAGGGGCCTGAGGACGAATCCCCACTATACCCAGCTATTCCCTGCATCTTTCACTTACCCTCATTTCCATCTTTGTGTCACCAGACTCTAAACGCAGAAGTAAAGTCATGGTCACCCCCTAACCCCAGCACCTAGCACAGCACTGGGTCATCATCAGGGATCCGATGGGCACTTCCTGGGTGAAGGGACAGCTTCTCCAGCAGCATAGAGACGCCTCCATGGGTTAAGTAGGGCCTGTACAGAAGGGGACGAGGGGAAAGCAGGCTAGACAGGGATCCTGGGCTTTCCAGCTAGTGCATCTGCAGTCTGTTCTTGAGATAAAGTTGACCCTTAGAAGGAGTCTTAGCCTGAGAATCACAGGTTCTGGCTCTAGTTGAGGACCTGCCATGTTGGCTGGCGCGGTGTGATCACACGGGTCATGGGCTGAACCCCAAGGACAGGCCACGTGGTGACTGTAAGAAGAGTTCTAGGTGGTCTGGAGAGGCATAGAAACCCTCCCGGAGCTTCGGCTCTGACTGCCTCTGGGCCTCCTCTTCGGACTGTCGCCATCACCGGGAGGGGGTGGTGTGGAGGATGTCAGGCTTAGAGGTGGAGAGTGAGCTCATTTCTTCACATATTTGAGCTGCAGGGTAGGAGGGGTTCTGCCAAGAAGCATTTAGTCATCTCAGAGGAAGGCTGAGGCGGAGGTGTGGCTGTGGGAGACACCTGGAAGAGTAATGGCTGGAGATGTGAGGGTCCCCAGGTGGCTTAGAGAAGGGAGACAGTGTGTCGAGCTTTAAAGGATCCCACCTTTTAGATGGAGGGACTCAAACGCAGAGGAAAAGTGAGATTTTTCACCAAGGAAACACTGGTGTATTCCGGTCCTGTGTGGTTAGAGCCCTCAGTTTGGGAGCTGGAGGGAAGAGGGACAAAGAGAGAGGAAGGTGACAATGTGACATGGGCTTCAGGGCGGGACAGATTCGAAGGCCAGGAGGAGGCACTGTGACCCAGAGGGAGGGCGGAGTCCGTGAGCTGAGAGGCGGAGCGAGGGGACGGGAAAGGGAGGTTCTTGGGAGGGACATGGATGGGGGCGTGTCCAGGCACAGGGCCTGAGCGGAAGGCGTCTGGGGACCCTGGCGTGGGAGCTCGCCTGCGCGGGAAGGCTGACCTGCCCGAAGGGCCCATGATCGAGGCAACCCGTGTTTCAGCAGCTGTCTCTGCGGACAGGTTGCTGAGGGTCTGTTAGCTCTCCCTGGTTTATTGCGCTTCCCAAAGGTAATCGCTGACTAGTCTTTATCATTCCATTGTCCTGACTTATTAATAGTGCTGACAGACAATCTCCTCAGCTGTTCTTTCAGTAAACTAATTTTTACGGGCCCATCTAAACAGTAACGCTTAGGAACGTGCTAGTTCTTACTCTATCTTCTACACATTATAAATTAAATAATGCTGTTAAAATACAAAAGGTTGGTACAGGTATCTGGTAACTAACAACTTGGTCCACATCTTGTCTCCACCACTTGCTGTGTGACTGTGGGGAACACGCTTTACCTCTCTGCGTCTCTTGGCTGTTGGCCACTTCTGTACATGGTGGTCTCTTTTCTTTCGCCAGCTTCTGTGCAACTTGTCACTGGCCCCCTTTGTTCTGCTTTTACTTTTCATTCAAGGAGAATGACCTAGTGATTGTTAAGCACCGGCCACTGAAGGCCCAGGGTCCCTGTGGAAGGCTGTGACAGACGGCCAATGAGCCACTGCCTTATAGAGCGTGTCTCAGCCACCAGCCACAGGTAGGTCACAAGGAAGTCCAACCAGAAAAGACGATGCTCAATTCAGGCTCAGAGGTGGTCAGAGGCGACTTTGCAGACCTAGAGGTAGCAGGAGCTGGTGGCAGTGGGGCCAGCAGGAACCTAGAACTATCAGAAATTCTTTAAGTGGTTCCTGGTGGCTGGAGCCTCAGGCGAGGAGAAAGACTACATCAGGCAAGTCCTGCGGGTCTTATAAAGACCCAGATTACACATGCGATATGGAGTCAAAGGCGCAGACTCTGAAATCACCTTTATGGGATTCAAATCGTCCTCCTGTTACTCAGAAGATAATTTTGAGTAAGGAACCTGGTTCTCTATGGTTTCCCCACGTGTAAAATGGCAGTGATATCAGGTAATGATTCACTGTGTACAAACAATTGAAATACTGGGCCCGAGGGTTAGCTCAGTGGTTCCGGCGCCTGCCTCGCAAGCGCAAGGTCCTGAGTTCGATCCCCGGTAACCACGTATAATGCTGGGCGTGGAGACACGCCCACCAACAATCAACACCGCATACCACAGTGCCGGACGTGGTGGCTCACGCCTGTAATCCCAGCACTGGGGAGGCAGAGATAGGAGGATTACTGAGTTCGCAGCGGCTTGCCTGGGCACCATAGTGAGCTCAGGGCCAGCGAGACCCTGTCTCAAAAAGAAAAAAAAAAAAAAATTGAAACACTGTCCGGCACATGGTAACTTCTATGAAATGGTTATTTGTGACTATGGAAGGGCTGTTGAAGGGTTCAAATGAGGCAGCAGCCTCGGAAGACACGCATCAGAAGGGGACTGTGAGAGGCTTGTTGAACGATGGAACGGCAAATGGTCACAAAACAGGAGTGAAAAACGATCGGAGGAAGTTCAGTCCTTCAGCAGCTATGAGAGTGCAGGAGACTGAGACAGAGAAGGAGGAGGAGGAGGCAGGGAATGAGCTAAGAAGGAGCCCCGACCCCTGGCTCATCAGACAGAGAGAGGTCTGGGGGCGAAGGAGAAAGAGAAGTTAATTCTGTTGGTGCCGTGAACTAAACCAGGGAATATGGGAGCTGGGGCCAGGAGGGGCTGGGGTGCGTCTGACTTGTACCGAGTCAGTCCCGCAACTCTCTGAAGTTTCGGACCAGGCTGAGGTAATGTGTTGTCCCTGCTACAAGTTAAAATGGGTCTCGAATGGTGCTTCTCGATGTAGCCCTTGGTGAGTGGTAGCAGTGGGGTGGCTTGGGGTCCCCATCAGTCATGCCCCTGGACACAAACCCTCCCCAAACAGACAAAAGGCACCCCACACTGTGTCCCTTCCCAAAGTTACCATGACCTGGGCTGTCATCACAGAATCCCCTGAGGATCCAGTTTGCTGCCCCAATTCTGGGGACCGGGAACTCTTGCTTTCTCTGAATTCCAGGGCTTCCTGGGCTCAGCGACAAGCAAGAAGCCCTGGGGTGTGGACAGGCAGAGATGAGGGGAGAGCCAGCAGGGGCAGAGGGCTGCGGTGCAGAGTAGGAGGCTTGACCCTGTCTGTGGACCCCACATTTCAAGAAACCCCCCCACTTTTGCCCCGGAGAATAAAGGAAAAGTGACAATATGTTTTCTGCCAATGGGCTGGGCTGTTGCTATCTTTCTCTGCATCTCAACCAGACATGGCTCATGCCTGTCATCCCAGCACTCAGGAGAGTTTGGCAGGAGGATAGCTGTGAGTTCGAGGCCAGCCTGGCTGTATAGTGCATTCAGGGCCAGTGTGAACTACAGAGCAAGAACCTGTCTCAAAAAACAAAACAAAACAAAAAAAAACAAAGCAAAAAGAAAGTGTCCCAGCTCTGTCTGAAGCCCATTGGTGGAAGAAAACAGATTGTCACAGTCTCTCAGCAATGTGGGGTATACCAAGTTGGGTCTGGGGATCTATACAGAGCTCCATTTCCAGTTTGTGCTGAGGGGCAGCCAGGGTTGAAACACTTGTGGAATCTGTGGACTGCTTAGCTAATCAGATAAAATCTGAGGCAGAGTCACAAGGGAAGGTTCTCAGGGAAGTTCAAAGCCTTGCTCTAAACAGCTGAGGAGCTGTAGCTGGTCAGAACTTCCCTTTGATTCTGGGTTTAGCACTGTCTTGTGGGTAAACACCAGCCATTTCTCTGACTTATCTCAAAGGACAAGGACAGGCTCCCTTGCCTGAGTCCTAGAGAAGAAAAATGAAAGTGGCGTAAACTTTTTATAACCTTTTGGATCTGGATTTTATTGTATAATAAATAGATCCATTTTCCTCGTGTGTTGCCTGTCACTAGTATCTGCTGAAAAGCCAAACTAATCCTAATCAACAATTCTTAATTATGAACTAGATTCAGACTGAAGCCCAGCTGACCATTACTGGCATCTGTAACAAACTATGTCCCTTCATATATGTCATCGGGTTTAATTATGTTCATCTTCACAGCAAATTAGTGAGAGAGGGATTACTCACCGTGCTGTGGAAATGAAGACTATCTCACTGTATCTGTAACCAGGTTTTGAAGCCATGGATAAGTCCTGTACTCAGGCCAGTGTCCTGTCGGCCTTTCTGTGCCTCTTGTTCCAAGCCTGCATTCCTCAGTCCCTTCCTGACCACATTTTCCTGCCTGTTCTCCTTTCCTCTGATCCTGACTGCTTAGCTATCCAGCTAGAAATTTTGCAGCTTTCTTTCAATAGCAAGGACCTTTTAATAATAATTTTAATAAAAATAATAATTTTAATAAGTAAACCTATGTGTGTGTGTATGTGTGTGTGTGTGTGTGTGTGAGAGAGAGAGAGAGAGAGAGAGAGAGAGAGAGAGAGAGAGAGAGAGAAGAGAGAGACAGTATCATGGAGAAATGGCCACTTGGGTGTCTCTAGTGACCCCGGCACAGTTGGGGCAGGGGGGTGGCCTTGACCAGAGTCACTTGAGATTTACCCTCTGGAGGCTCCTGGTGTTGGATTTCAGACCAGCAGCCCTTGCTGGGCTGTCGATTCAGGAAGCATTCCCTGAGCCCCCAGCACTGCCTCTGAGGGATCTGGAAGGAAGAAAAGAATTGTGAAGAAATGGGAGACAGAAGGAGCCATTTCTATGCTCTCTAAGGACATCAAATTTTCTAGAATCCCAGGCACCCAGAGAGAAAGCAAGGCTCCACCTCTGGGGTTTAGACCCTGTCTTAGATCTTGTGGCCAGAACTGTTATGGACAGTGACCATTTGGTAGAGGTTGACAAACACAGCTGAGTATTGGGGATGTCTTTCAAAAGGCATGTTTGATGCTAAAAAATTGGGTTTTTGTAACGAGAGTATTTTCCTTGTTGTGGAAAGGGCAAGTAAGAAAAGATTGGACAGTCTTGAGAATTGTATTGTCATCTTGCAAGTTAGAATTATTATAGGTAGAAAAGCCAGCTAGACATATGTAGGCAGACAGATAGGGCCGGTTCTTGAAAGACTTGCAAAAAGGACATCCTCAAAGGTCAACACCATCAATGAGAAATACACTTCCAGATAGCAGTGACGGCAGACCTCATTCTCCCAGGATGAAAGGTCAAAACCCGGATCCAGCCCCTCCCTGAAATGCAACACTTGCAAATTCCCCAGACTGCAGGCCAGGACTTTGAATCACCTGGAGGAGTCTCCTAACAAGCAAGACCCTCTAGGGCTTGACTTCTCATTGGACCCTATTCAGTCGAAGTTGCTTAAGTTAACTTATTAGAAGCCCCCATTGTATTCACTGGTCAATTGCAACCTGTCTACCTTTTTTGAATCTTATTGGGAGAGTCCTATTTCAGACCCACCTCACCTCGTGGCTTTGCTCCATAAAAGCCTTCTAAAAATTGAGATGGGGGGGATTACCCACTTTCCTGGTTCCCCCTTCTGTCTCTCTTAAGGCAGAAGCTTTCTCTTTCAATAAAATTTTCCTACTCAGACCTCCGTCGTTCCTAAAATTCATTCTTCGATTTTTAGAGAACACAAACGCGCGTTTCAGGTGGGGAGTTAGGCCTTAACTCTCCTGCATCGGAATGACTTAGAAATGTGGTTTCGGGGCTGGGAGGGTACTTGCCTAGCATGTAAAAAGCCTTGGGACCAGGGCCCAGCACTGCTGAAAAAGAAAAGGAAAAAGAAAAGACAGGAAGTTTGCCTATAGGCTAAAGAACGGTTTTAGGTTTATCTACATGTAAATAATCCAAATCTACCCTACTGATCTAAGGAAATATGAATGGCTTCTCTTGGTCTCAGGCTGCCAGCTGCGTGCAGAAAGACCCCCGGAGAAAGGGGGACAGGAAAGCCCATGTGATCAGACTCGGAACAAAGGGCCATGTTCGTCTTGGGCTCACACACGCAGCAGCTTCGAGGTTCGTCCATTTGGGTTTTTCTTGTGTTTGTGCAAACGGAAACACCCTCTGGGGAGCTTTAAACAGCAGATGTATTAACTATCAACACTGAAAACTTGTCGAACCAGGAAACAATGAGCCTTAAACGCACAGAGAGCACAAAATAAACAGGAGCAGGGGAGAGAGTAATGTAGCAACCTGCAGGAACCAGGCCTGCAGCCGGGCCCAGTCTGTCACATCGGGAAGATTGCTTCTTGCCCGTGAGGCGGAGAAGGGGAAGCGCTTCCTGCCCGGGGCCTCTCAGACACTCCCCAGTGAAGCCAGAGGGCACCGCGGCACAGCACAGGGGCTTGGGCTTCGGGGAGGCTGTGGGTGGAGAGACAGGGGTCTTCTGTGCTGTGCGGTGCACAGACGCATCTCACGGGCCTAAGATGGAGAGACTCTGGGCATCGTGGGACTTAACCACCCCCCTTCCCAGAGAGGAAGTTAAGTCTCAGAAGCCTGGACCATACAGCTCCTTGGGGCCTCGACCTTTTCCTGTGACCTGGGGGTAAGCAGGGTGGCTGGGTACGGCCGAGCACTGGAGACTGAGTGCTACGGGGTCACCACAATGAAGGACTGGTCACACTTCCAGTGTGATCAGAGAAAGTTGTCCTGAGCAGATGAGACGTGAGTGGACTGAATAACAGATGGTAGGGGGAGGAGACAGCAGCCCGGAGAGAGATGTGCCTCAAGGACTCCAGTTCCCCAGGGTGAGAAGTCACCCTCTGGGTCCCCATGCAGGGGGCCTGCTTTCTGTGGATGGTGTCCATAGACGGGGGCGCGAGATGGTGTCAGTGCGTCCGCCGTGCGCGTAGCGCATGCGCAGTTCGGTGAATTCAAGACACGCTGTGAGGAACCACTTCAAAGGTCAGGAATTGCAGCAGGCAAGATGAGTTTAGACTTGACGTCTCCTGCTGTGCGAATCCCACCCAACTTGGCAGCGTCAGGGAGCAAACGCTCAGCCTCTCCTGTGGGTTGTGCATTGCTGGCTCCGGGTCCCTCCTGATCCCGCAAACAGGACTCTGGCGGGGATTCGTCCCTGACGTCTGCCGGCCGGGAAACGTCTCCCCAGGCCACAGGCGCGACCTCTACAGCCCAGCACGGCGTTCCCGTGACACTGCAGCTTGCTGTGCTGAGAGTGAGCAAGACCACATCTGCGACGCACCCTTCGCAGCTGCTGCGTCGGTCACCCCGGCAACCCCTGACTCGGTGAAGAAGGGAATTACACAGAGAGTGGGGCCCAGCAGGTATGGATTGTGGGGCCCTGTCTCAAAGACTGGGTACTTCGGAGTCCATAGTTCAGGTGGATGACAGCTTTTATTTATTGTGTGGGTTTTTTTTTTTTTTTTGAGACAAGGTCTTGCTATGTACCCAGGCTGACCTTAAACTTCTGGCAATCTTCCTGCCTCAGCCTCCCGAGTGCTGGGATCATAGGTGAGTACCACCATGGCCAGCTCTAAAACAATGTTTTAAAATACATCACAATGCTGGCTGGAAAGTAAGTGATGAAATGAACAAATGAGAAAGCACGAAGCCCAGTGGAGCAATGAGACTTTTAAGTGGGAACTCCCCCTGGGCACCTCTGTGTACCCTCTCAGGGCCCGAGAACTGAGCAAACAGAATGCACAGTCATGCCAGACACCCGACAAATCGCTTTTCCTCAGGGACAGTTCTCACTAGCAGCCCTTGAGCGTCCGTTTCCCACCCACAGAAAGGGAGCTGGGCTGGCCAGGCCCTGGCTCCGGACGGAAGAGGAGGAGACTGACAGTTCATAACCAGCACTGGCTTGAAAAAATGAGGCCCAGAGCTGGGCCTGTCTGTGTCTGGTTCCACATGCAAATTTAAAGTAAGGCGTAAGGGGCGCATGCCTGTAATCCCAGTATTTGGGAGGCTGAGGCAGGAGGATTACTGGAAGTTTGAGGCCAATCTGGGCAGCAGAGTGAGTTCAAGGCTTCTGTGAACTATATAGAGACTCTGATGCAAAAACGGAAGCAAAAACGAACAAATCCCACACCTGAAAACAAAATGAAAAACCCAATAAAGTTTTTAAAAGTAAAATGTTTCTATTTAAAAAGGTCACAGTCGGTTGCTGGGCATGGTGGCTCACGCCTGTAATTCTAGCACTCGGGAGGCAGAGGCAGGAGGATTGCTGAGTTCGAAGCTTGCCTAGGCTACATAGTGAGCTCAGAGACAGCCTGAACTACAAAGCAAGACCTTGTCTCAAAAAAAAAAAAAAAAGGTCACAGTCAGGCGTGGTGGCTCATGGCTGTCATCCAGCAGATGACCTTGTCATCATCTCTGGGACACAGAGGCAGAATTGCTGTGAGTCCAAGGCTTGCCTGGGCTACATAGTGAGCCAGTCTGAACTACAAAGCGAGACTCTGTCTCACAGAAAAAAAGGGTCACATAAGTACCCAAGTGACAGTTTTAATTTTGCTTCTGGATTCAAAAATCCAAAACTATTTATTAACTGGCTATTTTATAGTAAACCTTTGCTAATCTGTGCTCCTAGGACCCTGTTTAACATGGAGCTGGGTCTGGGTAGCCCTGCAGTGGTCCAGCCTCTGCAGAGTGGGAGGACACTGAGGGACATTGGCTCAGGCCTGGTGACAGGTACAGGCTGTTTTAAGTGCCTATCGGTGCAGCCGGAGAAACACCACGAATGACCCCAGAGGAGCCCTGGGGAGGCCTCAGCTTCTATTACAAGGTAGGAGAAATAAATCTTCACTGTCCCTCGGCCTTGAGAATTTGCTACCTGAGTGTAGAGAGCTCTGGGGCAAAAGATCTTGGCCCATGCTTATAATTATTATGCAGTTGTGGATGGCATGTTACAAATGGCACAAATTAGGAAGGGCAAGAAGAAAGGGGATTTTGTGTTCTAAATCACATATCCTTGGTGAGCATTGTCTATGCCAGACTAGGCTCCCGAAGCGAGTTCCTGAACACTGAGTGCTAACACATTTGCCCAGGGAGGAGTGGGGCAAAGGAGGGGCAGAGCCTCAGTGATTAGCCCAGCAGGGAGTTGCCATGCCAAGGGGGTCTGATTTGAGTTTATTATGTGCCCTAAATATTAGTCTTTTGTCTGAGAAACAGCTGGCAAAACTTTTTTCCCGTTCTGTGAGTTGTTTCTTCACTCTGTTGGTGGTTTCTTTGGCTATGAAAAACTTTTTAACGTAATGAGACCTTCATTGTTGATTCTTTGTAGTATTTCTGGTGTGGTCTGGTCTGGTCCTTTGCCTACTCCTATGTCCTCCAGCATTCAACCTATTTTCTCTTCCAGCAGACTTAGTGTTTCTGTTTTAATATTTAGATTTTTGATCCATTCTGATTTTGGCTTAGTGCATGATGAAAGATATGTATCTAGATTTAATCTTCAACATGTAGAAAGCCAGTTTCCCCAGCACCATTTATTAAAGAGGCTATCTTTCTTCTACTGAAGGTTTTTGGCCCCTTTGCCTAAGACAAATGTGGCTGAGTGTGTTTTTTGTTTCTGAATTGTCTATTTGGTTCCATTGACCTTTGTTTTTTTCCTCCAGTACCATGCTGGTTTTTTTGTTTCGTTTTTTGAGACAGGGTCTCGCTTTGTAGTTCAAGTTGGCCCTGAGCTCACTATGTAGCCCAGGCAAGCCTCGAACTCAGCAATCCTCCTGTCTCTGCCTCCCAAGTGCTGGGATTACAGATGTGAAGTACCATGCTGTTTTTAGCATAGTAGTTCTATAGTATAATTTCAAGTCAAGGATTGTGATGCCTCTTGCCTTGCCTATGTTTCCCAATCTCTTCTGGTTCCAAATGAATATTAGACTTGTTTTCTCTGGATCTGCTATTGGTATTTTGATCAGGATTACATTAAATTTGTATGAAAGTTTTGGAAATATGGGCATTTTCACTATATTAGTTCTGCCTATGCAAGAACAAGAGATATCTTTCCATTTTCTGCCATTATCTTTGATCTCTTTTTCCAGACTACTGTAGTATTCAATACAAAGGTCTTTTACTTCCTTCATTAGATTGATTCCTAAGTACTTCATTTTTCTTGATGCTATTGTGAAAGGTTTTGTTCCCTTAATTTCTCTCCCACTAAGTTTAGTATTTGTGTACAGGAATACTGTAGTGTTTTTTTTTTTTTTTTGGAGACAGGGTCTCACTTTGTAGTTCAGGCTGGCCCTCAGTTGACTAAGTAGCCCAGACAAGCCTTGAACTCAGTAATCCTCCTATCTCTGCCTCCCGAGTGCTGGGATTACAGGCGTGAGCCACCACGCCTGGCTTGTACTGGTTTTTGTACATTGACTCTGTAGCCTGCTATGGTATGAATTTGATTATTAAATCTAATAGTCTCTTGGAGTTTTGGGGGTCTTCCATGTATTGTCATCTGCAAATAATGGTAATTTAACTTCTTCCTTTTGTATCATGATTTCTTTTACTTCTTTCTCTTGTCTAATTGCTCTGGCTAATGTTCTCAGGACTATATTGGATATGAGTGGTGACAATGGGCATCTTTGTCCTGTTTCTGATTTTAGAGTGCAAGCTTCCAGTTTTTGACCACTTAGTAGAATGTTGGTGGTTGGCTTTTTGTAGATGGCTTCTAGTAATTTGAGATAAAATCATTTATTCCAAACTTCCATAGGTTTTTTTTTCATAAATGGGTTTTGAACCTTGTCAAATGCTTTTTCTGCATTTGTTGAGGTGATCATGTGTTTTTGTCCTTGGTCCTGTTAATATGATTTATTATATTTATTGATTTGCATATGTTGAACCATTCTGCATCCCTGGGATGAATCCTACTTAGTCATGGTATATGTTCTTTTTGATAACTTGGTATGTTCTGTTCAGCAGTATTTTATTGAGGATTTTTGCATCTGTGTTCATTAAGGAGGTTGGCCTGTAATTTTTTTTTTCAGTACTGGGGATCAAACTAGGGCCCTTGTGCTTCCAAAGTAGGCACAGTACCACTTGAGCTAAATCCCAGGCCCCTGCCTGTAATTCTTTTGGGTGGATACTTCTCTGGTTTTGGTATCAGAATAATGCCTGCTTCAGGAATGAGTTTGGGCATGTCAGTTCCCTTTCAATTTCATTGAAAAGTCTGAGGAATAGTAGCATTAGATTGTCTCTAAATTTCTTAGAATTTAGCAGTGAATCCATCAGGATCTGGCCTTTACTTTGTTGGTAATTTTTTTTTTTTTTTTTTGCTTTTTTTTTTTGGAGACAGGGTCTTGCTTTGTAGTTCAGGCTGACCCTAAGCTCACTATGGTGCCCAGGCAAGCTGCCGCAAACTCAGCAATCCTCCCATCTCTGCCTCCCGAGTGCTGGGATTACAGGCGTGAGCCACCACGCCCAGCATTATATGTGGTAACCGGGGATCGAACTCAGGTCCTTACGCTTGCGAGGCAGGCGCCGGAACCACTGAGCTAACCCTCCGGCCCCTTTGTTGGTAATTTTTAATTATTTCTTCAGTTTCATTGACTGATATTAGGCTATATAGAATTTTTATATCTTTTTGACTGAGTTTTGGTAGTTCATATGTGTCAAGGAATCTGTCTATTTCTTCTGCATTTTTCCATTTTATTAAGAGTATAGGTTCTCAAAGTAGGTATTGGTGATCTTCTGAATATTTTTAGGATCTTTGAGATTTCACCCTTTTCATTCTTTGCTTTTTTTGTTTTTTTGTTTTTGTTTTTTTTGAGACAGGGTTTCGCTTTGTAGTTCAGGCTGGCCCTGAGCTCACTATGGAGCCCAGGCAAGCCTCGAACTCAGTAATCCTCCTGTCTCTGCCTCCCGAGTGCTGGGATGACAGGCGTGAGCCACCACGTCCGGCATTGTGGTATGCGGTGTTGATTGTTGGTGGGTGTGTCTCCACGCCCAGCATTATATGTGGCTACGGGGGATCGAACTCAGGACCTTGCGCTTAGAGGCAGTCGCCGGAACCACTGAGCTAACCCTCCGGCCCACCCTTTTCATTGTTAATTGCATGGGTTTGAGTCTTCCTGTTGTTTTTTAAAATGACACTGGCTAAGCATTTGTCTTTCAGAGAACTAATTCTCTGATTCATTGATTGTTTGAACTGTTTTCTTAGTTTTAATTGTATTGATTTCTACTCTGATCTTTGTAATTTCCTCCTTCATAAGTGCTTTGGCTTTAAGTTCCTCTTCTTTTTCTAGAGGCTTGAAGTTATTTATTTGAGCTTTCGCTATTTTTCTAATGTGGGAATTCGCTGCTATAAATTTCCCTCATAGAGCTGCTTTCATTGTGTCCCATAAGTTCTGGCCTGTTGTATCAACATTATCATTTAATTGTGGAAACTGTCTAATTTCTTCCTCAATTTCATCTGTGACACCTTGATTGTTCAGAAGGATGTTATTTGTTTATTCTATTTCAGAAAACTTTTTGTAAATTGTTTTATTTATAACGCCAACTTTTTAAAAACTCACTAAATTAACTGGATAATAAACAGGCAGAAAGTCAATTTGCAGAAAGAGAAAAAGCTCCAAATGTCAACTTTTTTACAGAAAACCCAGTTCAGTTTTATTCAGAGTAAACAAAAACAGCAGCTTTCACTCAGACTAGAAGGGAGTCGGCCATTGATTTGGAATCGGTTCTCAAACTACACATTCAATGAAGATAGTATTTTGCTAATGCAATTATTTGTCTACTGTTTGTCTGATGTTAACAATCATAAACAGAGCAGTGCAATTAGTATTTGGAACAATTCTTACGGTGTTAGCGTCAGGCACAATATTTCACTTCTTTCCATACCACTGGTTCTCCTTGTGTACCTGGGCTTCCTCCCCTTAGGTAAAGTCATTTTTGATATTGAAGATCTTGCGAATCTCCTTGAGAGTTTTCCCCCTTGATCATGTTGTTGACAGTTTTGCATATAACATCAGGCAAACCTTTGATGACTAGACAGTTTTGCCAGAATAAGTTCAAAAGTGTTCCTCGGTCAACTTTCAAGAATTCCTGGTCCAAACAGGCAAAGGATCTGCTTTTCCTTGTTCTCATCATCCCCAGGATGAGGAGAGTCATCCTCATGGTGAGCGCACCACTGAATGACCTTTTTAAAATACTGTTGCAGTAACATTTGGTAGAGGAGCTGGGTCATCATCTACTTCGCTATCCATTCCCACATCTTCCAACATGGCCTTGATCAGCACATATTCTTTGGCAGTTTCAATCACAACTTCAAATCTCTCCGTCAGAGCTCTCTGCAGCTTAATTGGAGGCATGATGTTTGGAAATGGTCCTCCTCTATGGGAAGTGGGCAGTCTCTTCAACTCGGCATGTAGCTTTAGCAGGGACACACATGCCACACACATGGAGCAGTGAGGGAGAAAGGAGACACCCACCTAGCCAGCCAGATCAGCCAAATAAACCTTAGTGAGGAATGGGGTGACAGATACTGCAGCCAGATTGCTGAGGGCTTCATGCCCTCTGTTTCTTTTGATTGAGTGAATTGAGATGATTTACATTGATGATTATAACTGGTACATCTGATTTATCCTTGTCATATTTCCTGTTGATGATTCCCTGTCTTTCCCCTTTGTTTAATTGTTTGCCTTATCTAGAGGACTCATTCTACTGGGACTCGGTGAATTGTTATATCATTGTCTTTTTTCTGGACTATGCTTTAGAACATTGGGATTCTGATTTGGTGGTCAGGAATTTATTCAGGTTTTCTTTGTCATGGAAGTATCTTATTTCTTCATCAATTTTGAGTGATAATTTTGTGGGTTTATCAGAGTTGAAGGTTTTTCTTTCTTGTAGGGTTTGAAAACTTCACTCCAAGCTCTCCTTGACCTAAGGATTTGAGATGAGAAGTCTTCTGTATTTCTGATTGGTTTCCTTCATAGCTTATTTGTTTCTTTTCTTTGACAGCTTTTATATCCTTTTCTTGTAAATTTCTGGAATCTTGACTATTATATGTCATGGTATAGAATTTTATTTCCTGATTATGGCTAATTGGAGTTCTATATGCCTTACTTATCTGTATGCAAATTCATTTTCTATGCTTAGGAGGTTTTCTGTCATTATTTCTGTGAACAGGCTTTTATGTCTTTTATGCTAGCTTCTGGTTTTTTTTATTGATGCTTACTAATCTTGTGTTATTCTTTATATCGTCTACTTGCTGTTGGATTGATCTTTCATGGTCCCTTGCTATTTTAAAGAAGACGTTATTTGATGATCATTGATTGCAAACTTGTCTTCTAGATCTGATATTCTCACATTGGTTGACTTTGGTGCATATCTTTTTAAAATAATTTTTAATCTCCTTGATATCTGTTTGGATCTACTAAATGGAATCCAGTTCTTTACTACATTGAGCATTCATGGTTTTCATCAATTTCTTAAGCTCCTTTATTTTTTCTGTATCTATTCTAGATTCATTAATTGTGTCCTTTATTATGGTCTCTTTAGTTATCTATGAAGTTATTTCTGATATTTTTTGAGAGCCTCATTTATTGCCTTTGTTAATATTCTTGCCACCATTTCAGAAGTTCAAATGGGTGGCTTTTAATTTCTTCCACCTTAGTACTTCTAGGATTTGCCTTGGGTGAGCTGGAAGTCAGGGGCTGCATGTTATTTCCATCTTTTCAGTTTTTTTGTTATTATTATTTTTATTGGTACATTTTATTGGTACATTATATATACACATCACAATTACACTCCACATTGAGCTTATTTTCTATTTTTAAAATTTGTTTCCTTTGTTGATGCTTGTCATTGCTTATGATAGGTACCTTTGTTGCTAGTTTCAAGAACTCTTTAGGAAATGATAGCTTTTCAGAGATGTCTTCTAGATGTAGCTGCCTTTGGCTTTTAAGTCTATCCCAAGATCTTACCTTTTTTTTTTTTTTTTTTTGCTTTTTGGAGACAGGGTCTTGCTTTGTAGTTTAGGCTGGCTCTGAGCTCACTATGGTGCCCAGGCAAGCCGCCGCGAACTCAGCAATCATCCTGTCTCTGCCTCCTGAGTGCTGGGATTACAGGCGTGAGCCACCACGTCCGGCATTGTGGTATGCGGTGTTGATTGTTGGTGGGCGTGTCTCCACGCCGAGCATTATATGTGGTTACCGGGGATCGAACTCAGGACCTTGCGCTTGCGAGGCAGGCGCCAGAACCACTGAGCTAACCCTCCAGCCCGCCTCTTCAATTTTTTAGGGATAAGAAGTTGCTGCCTATTAGGCTTCACACTCAGTTCTTTACACTAGACTATGATATTATTACCTCTTCAATTTCAATATGGATACATAGGAAAAAAAAACTGGTCACAACTATGTCACTTTGGCTAAAGTAATACAACAGTAATTATAGTAGAATCAAATACAGTCTAGAAAGTGACAATGTGTGATTACTGCTAATTTGCCACCTTAAACTGTGGGTATAAGATTTCTAAAACAAATCAGAAAATTATATACAATGAATATCACCTCGATAGAGTGATTGTACCCTGGGGGGGGATTTAAAGAACACAAGAGAAAAAAATAATAGAAGAGAAAGAGATTAGAAGCAAGGCCAAAAGACAGAGGAAGACTGTCTAAGCTTTCAAAATGCGTTAAAGAAGACACGAGGGAAAGAAAGAAGGAAAAGACAAAGAGAAGAACTAAATATAACAACCTCCTCCCAAGAACACAAGGAAAACAACAACAACAACAACAACAACAACAAAAAACAATCAAGAGAAAATTTAAAAAGGAAAACCCCCTGCTTACTTGGCTCAGTGCTGCTGGTCCAGACTTGGGATTCTCAGTGCATTTTAAACACAGGCTGCCCACTCTCCTGGGCATGAGCCCCTGCAAGGGATGAAATCGGTCTTGAATGAACAGGCCCAGTTGTGTCCTTTGGAGAAGTGTGGGTGTCTGGGCCAGAAGGGGACCGGAATAGTTTCTGTCACAGAAAAGTCTAGGAGTGTACCCCAAAGCCCTCCAAATATTTCCACACTGCAAAGTTAACCTTAGGAACCAGGAGCTCCGGTTTCTATTCTAAACTGTAAGAGAAGGCAGGAGGGAAAGTGCTGATTGCCCAAAGTGAAGGAAGCTTCCCAGGGAGACTGCAGTTCCATCCCCTCAGGCTAAGTTTCAGTTGGTGACAGAAACCTTTTCCCCCAGATTGGAACAAGAAGTTACATCATGAGTCATGCGGACAGTCTGGCCAGGCCTTCCTCCCCATGAGGGAGAATCTGACTTAGCCATGGCAGTGGGCTGAGTCAGGTGGATTTAGCTGGAGCAATCATCAGGGTATAGACTGAGGAAATTTGGAAACTGCCCTTAGGCTGTGGGGCTGGGCTGGGCTGGGTCAAAGTGCTCCTGCAGGGACCAGCCAAAGAGCAGCTGCAACCCCTGAGCCTCCTTACAGGATTTCCAGCAGCCTGCAGTAGACATGTAAAGCATATTTCTCTCCATGGACCTTGTCTTCTTTCTCTCGGAAGCCAATACTCTCCTGCTACTAGAATTTCCTGACTCTGGTTCAGGTCTTTCCCGGGGTGGTGAGAGCCAGTAGCCAGCCACAAGGCCTCAGAAGCAATGTCATCGGAGATCTCTTTGTTGGCTTTATGTAGATCCAAATACTGCTCCCATAATTCCTAGGGGCCAGTGACGTAAACAGCGTTCATCAATGCATTTTGCTTCTTTCACACTTACTTATGCTCTTCTGCCCTTGAAAAAGTACCTCCCTCATTTTGGAGAAACTGTTCTTTCCCCATTCCCTGTGATCTGCTTAGGATCAATGACCCCCTCGACTGTGTCACTCCAAGTGACTATTAATCCTGATTGCTGTGACCTGCAGAAGTGCTCTCCTTCCATTCTCTGAGCCCAATGCTGTCTCTTAACGGGGAGATGCAGGAACTGTCACAGTCAGTCACCATAAAGCCAGGTTCTGACACAAGGAGGAACCCACCCTTTACCCCTTGATCTTCAGTTCTTTTTAGGTGGCTGTGTAGGATCCAGGCAGAATTTATGGTAAAGTACATGTGGAGAGAGCTATTCCTTTATGAGAATAGATGGCCAGTATCACCCAGACATGTGCCCCAAGTGCGGCTTTAGATTTTTAGGCTCACAAAAACTACCTCTGGGGTTTGAGAAACTATGATGGTTATTATCGCTTACTGATATTGGCTCATTGATATTCTTCTTGCAGTTAATTTAGAATGTTGACATCTCGAAGACTCTAAATCAGGTATCAACCCAAGGAACAAGGTCTTTAAAGACTACTTCTCTTTCCAAGATCCTTGACGGTACACACTGGAATGTTGTGGGACTTTTTGTAGAACTAGATGGCCAGATATTAAGGAATATCACACTATATAACCTTAAATGTCACTGTATTCTCTCAGGTCCCTTTGGGTTGGGGATCTAATAAGTGGTTATAAGTATACTATACACTAATATCCTGTTCCTTATCTATAAGAGGGAGAATATGCTTTTTGAACCCCTTCGTCCCTCAGGCCCACCAACTTGCCTAATATTATGCCTAATATTATGGCTGAGCTCTTTTTTTCTTAATCAGGGTCAGTTTCCATTGCTTGTGATCGCAGAAGTCTATTGATAAAGGAGGATATATCATTCAGGAAGGCCTTCTCTAACCTGATTTCCTTAAGAATAACATCATACCGGGCTGGAGGATTAGCTCAGTGGTTCCAGTGCCTGCCTCACAAGCACAAGGTCCTGAGTTCGATCCCCAGTAACCACATATAATGCTGGGCGTGGAGACTCACGCCCACCAGCCATCAATACCACATACCACAGTGCCGGGCGTGGTGGCTCACACCTGTCACCCCAGCACTCGGGAGGCAGAGGCAGGAGGATTGCTGAGTTCGAGGCTTGCCTGGACTACATAGTGAGCTCAGGGCCAGCCTGAACTACAAAGCGAGACCCTGTCTTAA
>PVIC010032168.1:0-20836 GCA_004025085.1 Thryonomys swinderianus
AGTGAGATAAAACTATAAGGTCCAATGGAAAATTACAAGGTGCACATGAGGTGGGGCAAAACCATGGTCAGTCAATAAGATTCCAAGTATAGTTACCCAGATAATATAGATCAAATGGGGCTTGAATGGAAAAACAAGTACCATACATGGAATTTCTGGAAAGGAAATGGGGTAGGGAGATTGATGCCTACTTAAAATATCAGTTGCTGGGCTGGGAATTTAGCTCAGTGGTTCTGGCATCTGTCTGGAAAGCACAAGGTCCTGAATTCGATCCCTGGTACTACATACCACAGTGCTGAGTGTGGTGGCTCATGCCTGTAATCCCAGCTCGTGGGAGGCACAGGTGGGTGGATAATTTAGGCTACAAAATTCAAGGCTGACTTGGGCCACAATGCAAGACTCTATCTCAAAAAAAAAGGAATATTAATTACTGTTATTTATCTTCAAGGGGAATGCATGGAATTTCCCTTTTTATAATACTAATGGGTAAATGTGTCTCAACTGTTTTCCTGTGCTAAGGGCCCAGCTTTGTCTAACTGCCTTATAATAATTTCTAATGAAGTTAGCTATCTGCAATAATAATAATAATACCTTTATACGAACATTCAGTAAATGTAAAGATATTGCCATAGAGTCAGGAAAAAAAAGAAGAAACAGTGAAAAGAACAGGCCCAGGTTCTCCTAGCAATCACCAGGCTATCATGGCCCATACGATGTCCCCAAAAGAAGCTAAGAAGCCAGGTACAGTGATGCACATCTGTCTTCCCAGCACTCTGAGAGGCTGAGGCAAGAGGATTACAAGTTCAAGTCCAACCTAGGCAACTGACTCATAAGAAATGAAAAGGGGCTGGAGATGTAGTTCAGCGCAAAGGCCCTGAGTTAATTCCCCAGTTACTCTCCCACACATATAAAATGCTAAAAGATGAGATTAATCACATGCAATCCTATCTAAACTGTTCTAAAGCCTTATTGGGATGAAGTATATATAAAACCGTGATATGCTGAGCAAGTTAACCTCTCTACAGCTCTTCTATATACAGTAGTCATAATGATACAGGGGAAATAGACGCAACTCCCAAACCTGCTAGACATCCGAAGTGTGAGCTCACGTTCTCTAAATCTGAATAGTGAATTTTAGGAACAACAGAGGCTGAGGGTAGGAAAAGTTTAGTGAAACATAGCTTCTGCCCTAGAGAGACAGAAGGGAGAGCCAAAGGTAGGTTTCCTCCTCATGTTGCTTCCCAAGGCAGAGGCCACAGGGTGAGGCAGGTTCAAGGTGGGACAAAACTACAGCCAACGAGTAGCACTGCAGGCACAGTCACTTATATATTATTGGTCCAATGAGAAACCACAAGGTTTGGGGTGGGGAGTTTGCTCAGTGGTTCCATGCAAACACAAGGTCCAGAGTTCAATCCCCAGTCCAAAAAAAAAAAAAAAAAAAAACAAAACCACAAAGTGGACAAAACCATGATCAACCAGTAAGATCACAA
Source organism: Thryonomys swinderianus (assembly GCA_004025085.1). NCBI lineage: Eukaryota > Metazoa > Chordata > Mammalia > Rodentia > Thryonomyidae > Thryonomys > Thryonomys swinderianus. Next base: position 1,491 of record PVIC010032168.1, read on the forward strand.
GTATAGTCACTGAGGTGATATTGATTAAATGAGGACCCAATGGGAAAGCAAATCATGTAGCAAGCATACAAGGATTTTTAGGGATCTTTCTGGAAGAGGTGGATTAAAACCTTGGTTCCCCACCCAGGTGATTGATAACTATTTAGAATACCAATCACTTCTATTTATTTGCAGGGGTGGTAGTTTCTCTCTTTTACAATGCTGGTCTTCAGTGAATGTGTCTAGATTGTCCTCAGACTGGCCCTGTCTAAGTCCCTACAAGATATCTAATTAACTTACTTGCCTACAATGATAGCCTGTACCTCTTGGGTTTTTTTTTCCCCCTCTTAGTAAAGGTATTATTTTGAAATGATTTTTAGGTTTACAGAAGTTGCAAAGATGGTAGGGACTTTTCCCTTTGTCTGGTTCTCTCCACTGTTATATTTTACATCACCATGGTACATCTGTTGAAACTCCAGGCTTTGTGTGGACCGCCTCAGTTTTCACATTAACGTCCTCTTTGTTTGCTATGGTTTTCTACGAAACCATACTGCATTTCCGATCTCTCGTACTACTAATGAACTTAAGATTTATTTGCTCAGTTCAGACAGAAATCACAAATAGGCAAAGCACAGCTCCCTTCATTTAGTAGCCATGAACTTCAACCGCCAGCGGCTCTCTCCTCTTAGTGTTAATGGACTTCTGTGCTCCTCTCTCAGCAGCCGGAGAGAGCAGCTCCTGGAAGCTCTCTACTCTTCTTCACTGCCATGGCTCTTAGCTATTCTTTGGCTACCAGCCTCTCCTCAGGGTTACCAGCTGCAGTTGTGGCCTGCTGTCAGTGTGACCGCCTCTTAATGCAACCAGTTCAGCTTACTTAAGATAGAAATCATGCATGGGCAAAAACAAAACCATCAATAAGAGGTTTTATTAGGGCTTCTGTTGCAGCATAAGGGGAAGCAGTAAAGGACTGATAGGATAAGACATGGGGAAGGTTGCCTACACGGAAAACAGAGATGAGCACATGCGCGTCCAGTGTCCTACTGGCTAATCACAGACTTTTTGCCTGGCCATGGGTAACGGTAGTCTCCCTGAGGACCAGGTGGGACAGGTTTGAGGACAGTTCAAGTGGCTGCAAATGGGCAGAGTCATCCAGAGAGGCGGAGTGAAGTCATCTGCATTGGTCCCCAGTGTAAAGCTGCTATAGCCAGAGCAAAAGCCTCCAGATGTGGTTGTGGCTGGAAGAAGATGAAACAAAAATAAATTTAAAAAATGACCTCTTGCTCAGCCCTGGCCCTGTCTCTTCTGTTTCACTCTCATCTATGACAGCTCCTAGATCAGTCCTTATTTCCCATAACCTTGACAATCTTTTTTGGTTTTTTGTTTTGTTTGTTTGTTTGAAACAGGGTCTCGCTTTGTAGTTCAGGCTGGCCCTGAGCTCACTAGGTAGCCCAGGCAAGGCTCGAACTCAGCAATCCTCCTGCCTCTGCCTCCCGAGTGCTGGGATTACAGGCGTGAGCCACCACACCCGGCAACCTTAACAATTTTGAGGAGCATAGCCAGGCAACCTGTAGAATATCCCCTGCATAAGTTTGTCTGGCATTTCTCTCTCTGGGATTAACTCAGGATTTTTATGGGTGTTTGATGAGAAAGTCCACAAAGCACTCAGGGCTCTATTAGGCAGCTATTCTCACGATCACTTGTGCATCTTAAGTACAGAGTTGCAAAGCTGGGTCTCATGATTGAGAGCAGATACTCTGCAGTCATGGGGTTGGGTCTCAAGGCTGTTATTGCCACTTTCCAGCTGTGTGCTCCTAGACACACATTCAACCTCTCCATTTTCCTCATCTACAAATAAGGATAATAATGACACTTTCCAGCCAGCTATGGGAAGCTAAGGCAGGAGGACCAAAAGTTTAAGACCATCCTGGGCAGTTCAGCAACTTAGACCCCATCTCAAAATAAAAAATAAAAGGGCTGATAGCTCAGTATAAAGGTCCAGGGTTCAACCCCTGCTACTGACAATATAATAACAGCACTTTTCTCATGAGGGCTTGTAAAGATTATATTGATGCAAATACTCATTACATTCTGGGCACTTAGCAAGCTTCCTATTTTTTGCTACTAGTATTATTACTAAGAGCGTGAAACCATTTTTCCCTTATTCATCTCCAGGCTAGTTCCGAATCTCTACATAGCCATTTTTATGCTGAGACCCGACACGTCTTGAGGTTGCTCAGCCCGATGTGTCGTGGTGCACACAGGTCCTGGGCAGATCTTGGAAACTTACATGCAACAGTTCTCAGCAGCAGTCCTCGCGCACCTTTCTGCAGAATTCTGTGCTTCCAGGTCAGCCCCACCCTGGGTAGGACCAGCTGACAAGTGGAGATGGCACCTGCTCAGAGAGGCTAGGAGGGACGTGACTCAGACACAGCTGGGAGAGCCGTACCCAAGGAGGCAGAGCCTCCTGCTGGCGGTCTAGAGCTTGGGCTCCACAGGGATTACCTCGCCATCTGCTGATCCCCATTACCATTCGATCTCGCGTGGAGGTCTTTGGTTCAGCACACACGGAAGATAATTTACAGTCAGACCACAGTGTCGTTTAACTCCAGCCCTGGTACAACCTTCTAAAATGGTGCAATTAGAGTCTATTTGAGTGAAGTGTCTCAGGGGATTATTTTAAAAAGTGGATCAAAGGTTTTTTTTTTGTTTTTTGTTTTTTGTTTTTTTTTTTAAGAAGGCAAGGAGAAAGAGTGAAACAATAAGCCTGGGAAGAAAAAGAAAATTGAAACCAGCACCTCTCCTCTTCCCACTTCCTGGTGTCTCATTCCTACAGTGCCCTTTGTCTGGTCTGATTATCTTACTTATAGGATAATCCTTCTGAGCCAGAAGGGTGTCACCTGGATTTCAGGGTATCTCCTACACTGGGAGCAATGTTTTGGATATTAAAAATAGTAAGAACACACTCATTTTCGAATTCCGTCTTCTGTCTCTTTTAAGCAGAAGCTTTCTTTCTCAATAAAGTTTTCTAACTCTTAAAAAAAAATAGCAAGACCAATCTCTGGACTTAGTTGTACACTGAGATTCTTCTTTGTCTCCTGAGACTTTATGCATTCATGAAATATTGTTTTGGACACATTTTTTGCTTGTTTGTTTTTAATTGATTTTTTTTTTTTTTTGAGACAGGGTCTCGCTTTCTAGTTCAGGCTGGCTGGCCCTGAGCTCACTATATAGCCCAGGCAAGCCTCGAACTCGGCAAACTGCCTGTCTCTGCCTCCCGAGTGCTAGGATTACAGGTGTGAGCCACCACTCCCGGCTGTTTTTAATTGATTTTATTGGTACATTTTATATATACATTATGATCATAATTGACATGGACACATGTTTTGTATTATAAATTTGGAGATTTTTAAACCCTTTACAGATATCCCATTAGGTGGCAGGTATTATTCACTTATTTAACAAACACTGGGTCCTCACCTTGGGCCCAGCACTGTCCCAGATGCATGAGACATTTCAGAAAACAAAGCCATCAAGAAGGGCCGCTCTTCTGTGATCACATCTTGGCAAAGAAAATGGGCTACACTGAGAAGCATCACAAGCAAGCATGTCAAATGGTCTGCAAGGGATGAGTACTGTGGAAAAGAGCACAGCGGAGGGGGGTTGGGGCTGGATGGGGCAAGCCTAATTCCCCCACTTCTGGTGGAAAGCTGCCACTGAGGAAAGCTCCTCCCTCTCCCTAACTCTTCTGGGCCTCCACTCTACTGCCTCCTGGTTTGGTCCAGCTGTCCGTCCGTCCATATGGATCCTTTCCTAGGACCTTCTCAAAGTGGGAACAGGGTCAAATGCAGGTAAGCACTCCTGATGAGGAGCCAAAGTGCCTGAATTGATTCCCAGCTTGGTGAAGTGTTTTTCTATGTGACTTTGGGCAAGTTAATTTGGCCCTCTTTGGGTTCTTCTTCTAGAAATGTACTCAGTTCACTAGGTTGGAGATAGGATTAAATATATTTTGATAAAGTACTTAGAGAAGAGCCTGGCACAGGGTAAGGACCAGATGTTAGCTTTAAAAAAGAAAGTGGGGTCCCTGTGTAGTAGGTGGGGAAGGTTATGAATAGGGAAGTTTCTCTTCTAGAAAATGCAAGTAGAGGGTCAGGGAATTAGCTCAGTGGTTCCAGCACCTGGCTCACAAGTGCAAGTCCTGAGTTTGATACCTGGTTCAAAAAAAAAAAAAAGTGACAGCAGAATGAAGTGCAAGACTCTTCTCTATCCTCAACACCCCATAGCCATTTCTAAAGGGATATCTGTTCAAAGTCTGGGGATTTTAAAAAATGGACAAGAGTGGCTCTTCCTTTCTCCCCACCACCCAGTTTTGGAGATTGAACCCAGGGCCTTTACACTGAGCTATACCCTCAGCCCTTTGTACTTTTTATTTTTAGTTATTAATTTTTTATTTTTATTTTTATTTTTTTTTTTTTTTGAGACAGGGTCTCGTTGTATAGTTCAGGCTGGCCCTGAGCTCACTATGTAGCAGGCCAGGCAAGCCTTGAACTCAGAAATCCTCCTACCTCTGCCTCCTGAGTGCTAGGATTACAGGCATGAGCCACCATGCCTGGCTGTACTTTTTATTTTGAGATGAGGATCAAGCTAAATTTCTAAATTGCCCAGGGTGGGGCTGGAACTCACAACTGTCCTGCTTCAGCCTCCCAGAGTGCTGAGATTACAGGTGTTCTTCTCTGGTATTTTTTTCTTTAACTTTATAGAGAAAATAAAGTTAAAAAAAAAAGAAAAGAAAGTTTAGCTCACAGTTATGGAGGTCCAAGAGCACCATACTGGCATCAGCCTCTGCTTAAGTCTAGTCACATGACAAAACAAAACCACAAACACAGCTCCCTGAAATAGTCATTTCAACCTATTTTTAGGTCCTTACTTTGCCAGGTTCTTCTCCAGGCACCCTACTGAAATATATCTAATCCTATCTACAATTCTGTGGAGTGGGTCGTTTAAGCCCTCCTTTTCTGATGTTACTTGATCTATAATTTATTACTTTTAAAAAACATACTGCAGGGCCGGAGGGTTAGCTCAGTGGTTCCGGTGCTGCCTCGCAAGCACAAGGTCCTGAGTTCGATCCCTGGTAACCACATACAATGCTGGGCATGGAGACTCACGCCCACCAGCAACCAATACCGCGTACCACAGTGCTAGGCATGGTGGCTCACACCTGTAATCCCAGCACTCAGGAGGCAGGGACAGGAGGATTGCTGAGTTCAAGGCTTGCCTGGACTACATAGTGAGCTCAGGGCCAGCCTGAACTACAAAGCGAGACCCTATCTCAAAAACAAAAAAACAAAAAAACCAAAAACATACTGCATTCCCTAATTTCATAAAATAAGACAAGTAATAAAACTTGAACAAAACATTGAAGAGAGCTGAAATAAGCCAAACCATTATAGATTAGAGAGAATATTTATAATTCTGCTATCACTAGGGATTTTCACATATCTATTCTCCTGTAAAGCAAAGTATTGAAGATGAAATTCAGAGGGTAATGTGTTAGTTGGTTTCCTGTAGCTGTGACAAAATACTTGAGATAAACAACTAACAAGGAGGAAAAGTTTGTTTCAGCTCCTAGTTTCAGAGGTTTTAGTCAATAGTTGATTGGTCTGTTGCTTTTGGACCTGTGGCAAGGTATCACCTCATGACAGGAGCATGTTGTAGAAGAAATTTACTTGCTTCATGGTGGCTGGGAAGCAAAAAGAGGAAGGAGCTGGAGTTTTGATACCAAGGCCATGCATCTGTTGGCCTGACTTCTTTCTACTAGGCCCCAAATCCTAAAGTTTCTACCACCTCTAACTGATGCCAGGCTGGCAACCAAGCTTCTACCAAATGGGCCTTTGGAGGACACTTACAATCCAAGCCATAACAGGTAACTAGAGAATAAGCCAAACACTACCAAACAAATTCAACGTATCTAAGCAACTCTTTTGCAGTTACTTATTTCCTAAACATTGAGTCTCAAGGACCTCTCCAGTAGTAAATTATTAAACTTAGTGTGAAGTCTATGATTTAGGTAAAAGAAAAAGAGGCCGTCTTTAAAATTGAAAGTCAAACCTATTTAATGCATTTCTGTAATGTAGATATCTTCTTTATTCTTAGTCACAATGACAAGTAAACTATAGATGCCCCTGTAACCCTGCCCCAGGTGCAGGAGGCACCTCTTTGTTTAGGGAGAATCGAGGAGCTCCAAGTTTTCAGAATAGTTTGCATAGAATCTGCTCAGTCTTGCTTGAGGCCCTGACTTTGTACCCCACAGTCCAGTACCTGGATCTCTACCCTGCTTTCTAACTTGGGATCCCAGCTTCTTTAAGGCTGATCTAATTTTTGCTCCCTTGTCCTATTAGTTTTCCTGAGTGGTACCATGACAGTCTTGGGAGAGCTCTTTGCTAATCTTAATTATAGACATTCACCAAAGATTAATAAACTTGAGCATAGCACAGCATTACAATGGAAACATTCCCAGTAAAACAGGAGTGCACTCACCAAGGTTGAAGCAACAGGAAGTTTTTAAAGGAAAATAAGAAAGACTGCATCAAATATTTCGATATAGTAATCCCTGGCCACAAGGAGGGCTAACTGAACAAGAGTGTATTCCAGGGTTAATGACAAAGTTGACATTATTGAAAGTTTAAAGAGAAAGCTGCTGTGCAGCTATCCTTGCAGATGTGTGTGTGTGTGTGTGTGTGTGTGTGTGTGTAAGGTTGAGGCCCTGACTTTGTACCTCACAGTCCAGAGAGGAGAAAGAAATTGTGATCTCAGCATTTGAAGTTCTGATGTAGAATTTCGGTACTTCTCATGAGCCATCAGAAAGATAAATGAGTAAATGCACCACAAAGATAAATGAGTAGACGGATTCTAACATAGCTGAGATCTGAATTATGAGGCAGACTTACAGAGTCAGGAAGGAGAGGTGGGTGCATTCCAAATGGTGGAAGCCACCAAGTAAAGCCCAGAAACCAGCATCCACACTGTCTGTAGGAGCCTCAATGCCTCCGCTGGGTCAGGGAAATGACCTATTGTTTTGGACACCACGGTCCTGGAACTCAAAGTCTTCTCAGAAGGGTCCTGGCACCAGAGGCCATTTAATCACTTTTTGCCTCACTCCCTTCTCAGCTGAACCCAGACATTCTTGATTAGACTGTGAAAGGTGCTAATTAAAATCACTTATTTAATTGACTCTCATTTACTTGTAGTTTTCAAGTAAATACGCATCAGATTACCTTGGTTCTTAATTTTAATTTACAGTGACTCTGAATTTCATGTGTGTAAATCTCAGTGAGCTGTTTGTACAGCAAGATGATGTTTTGCAAAGTCTGGGCAATTGGTTCTAAACACTGTGAGGTTTGGGGTTTACTATTCTATCCTTTTGTCTGTCTACTTATACATTTTAGACAATTCTTTATATAATGAAAAACTCCACAGAATGTGACTGATTCCTTTTTAATACACATATCTAATTTATCTCCTTGTTATCTGCCCTTTTCTTCAGGAGCAACTTAACTGGTTTTCACTATATATCACCTTGCTTTTCCTATATATATACTTTAGAATCTGGCAAGGGGAGGAGAAGTGATCATCAGAAGAAAACTAAGATACTTGACTATTTTCTCACTAATATAGGTCACACATCTGGTAGCTTTTCCACCATTATCTCAGGATTAATAAGCAGAAGTTTGTTCCACACTTCCCAAGTTGTTTCCTTGCCTTCCCTTTTATGCTTTCTGATGTATGATTGTGTTGCCGCAGAATTTAACTCTTTTCTGAGTTAGCTCATGCAAGTCCAGGGGCTCTTGTCAACAATGTACAGAACGGAGCATTTCGAGCAGCCAGTTTTTGGGTTCAATAGATTGTATCAGCATTGGAGTACACAGAGTTGGTTTGCTTTTGTGAATGTTTTGATTTGCATTTATACACCTTATGATAGTGGGACATACAAATTAAACAATAAACAATAAGTTGGAGGAAATAATTATAGGTCACATCACAGGCCAGGATTAATATCCTTATTATAAAAAGGGTTGTTTGAAGGATTCACTTATACACTCAATCAGTCTTCATGTCTCTCTATTCATTCAACAAATATTCAGTGAGCACTACTGCATGTTAAATTAAGTCCTCTCAGATTTATGCATTGAAGTTCAAACTTGTGATATTTCAAAATGTGACTTTAAAAAAAAATTTGAGACAGCGTTTTGCTATGTATTCCAGGCTATGAACTCACTATGCAGCCCAGGCTGGCTTGGAACTTGGGGTTATCCTCCTGCCTCGGACTCTCTAGTGCTGGGACAGTTATGTACTTCCACACCCAGCTGATTTTTTTCAAGATAAGTTTTTGTGCTTTTTTGAGGGGGGAGGGGGTCAAACTGGTTATCAAACCCAAGGCCTCAGGCCTGCTAGGCAAACACTCTAAGCCACAACCCAACCTGAGACTAGATATCTGTATAGAAGTAAACAAGTTAAAATTAGTTCATTAAGCGGCACTTAATCCACCGTGATTGGTGTCCTTATAGAAAGGGAGAATTTGAACAGAGATACGCACAGAGGAACACTGCTAAAGAGAGAGGGGTTAATGGGTATCTGCCTGGAACAGATCCTTCCTTCCTTCGAGCCATCAGAAAGAACCAACCCTGACAATATCTCGATTTTGGACCTCAGGTCTCTACAACTGCAAGATGGTACAGTCTTGCTGGTTAAGCCCCAGCCCATGGTACTTTGTTATGGTAGTCCTGGCAAACTAATGCAAGCACCCATTGTGTGGCAGCAGCAGACGCTGTGCTGGGTGTTGAGTAAATGGCAATGAACAAAACTTCCCAGGTCTCCCTTCTTGGAACTCATATTCTAGCAAGAGAAACAATGAACAGGAACATAAAAATATACAAACACATGTAAAATCATAATATGTGCTATAAGGAAGTATAAAACAAGTCTGGGAGCCAGTGATGGGGAAGCCATCAAGGAAAGCTTCTAGGTAGATAATATGTCAGAATATGAATGAACTGAGGAAGCAAATTATATGGCTCTCTGGGGAAAGAGCGTTCTAGTAGAGGGAGCAGTAAGTTCAAAGCCTTGAGGCCAGAACGCATTTGACATATTGAGGAAGAAGCTGTCCAGAGTCCAGCAAGAGAAGGGGAGGGGCCATGAAATATGAAGTCAGAGAGAGAGGCCAGGGTCAGACGCTACAGGGCATCTAATCTACATGTGATAGGAACAGTCAGAGGGTATTGAGGGGGGGCAGTGTGATTGTTAAAATACCAAGCTGGCTGCTATGTGAAGAATATTTGTCTGTGAGGCAGAACTGGAAGCAGGAAGATACATTGTACAGTAAGAAGCTCTTATAGTCTAAGGGAGAAGCTATGGTGGCAAGGACTGAGCTGGGATCAGAAGAAAGAGAATGACAAGTGGTAGACCTTGATCAGTTTTCTAGTTAAAATCTACCTGAACAGCATCTGTATGAAACAGGGAGCTAGATCTTTCAAAAGGGAAGGGGAAACAAAGGATGGAGGGAAAGAGGAAGGAGAGGAGGAAAAGAGGATAAGAAGACTATTAAGGTGTGTTATGCATATTTACTAACTCCCCACGATAAATGTAATCATTATATACTGACAACAGGTACTAATAAAGATTCAAAAATGATTAAAAAGAAAGGTAAGGCAAAAGAGTGAAGGATGACCTCAAAGTTTTTGCCCTGAAAAACTATCTCAGTCATGATAGTCATGATTTATTAAGATAGGAAGATGAAAAGAGGAACAACTTTGGGAGGGAAAGTTAAGAGCTCCATTTTGGATTTGGTGATTTTGATGCATCTACTGAATAACCCAGAGGAGTTTAGAACCTTTGTAACAATCTGGTATCCTACACCATGAATTTCTCTTTTACTATTGGGTAATTTCCTTCAATACAAAACCTGGAGGGTATGTCATAAACATAATAAGAAACACTCTCCCTAGCAGCCAATTTTTCTGATTCTTGTCTAATTCTACTTTGTACAGTTCCTTTAAAAAGTTATTCCTTAGCTTTGCACAATGCCAGTATCATAGCTAATGAAATTTATTCAAGGTGCTATTATTGCTAATTAAAAAGTTATTCCTTGAAACTCTTTCAAATTTCTTGAAAGCATGACAAGAAGAGTTGGTGTTTCCCCTTCCTCACCACCCATTCTCTCTGGAACTCATACCAGTAAAATGATCATCCCTCCACTTTAGTTTGGATGTTACTGGTGACTTCTGAGCTGTCTGCATCATTCTCAACCCATGAGCAACTGTTGGTAGAGTTTAGCCTGCTCTTTTTATTTATTTATTTGATACTTGGGGTTGGACCCAGGGTTTTCCCACTGAGCTACATCCCTGAACCTTTTCTTTAAAAATTTAATTTTTCTTTTTGAGAGAAACTAAGTTTCTCAGAGTTGCTAAGCTGCCTACGCTGGGCTCAAATTTGTGATCCTCCCTCCTTCTTAAACCACTGCTGCATTTGATTTCAGGACAACTCACTCCTCCCTGTTCAGAGACTACTCCTTCTCAGGCCCCTTTGCTGAGGCTCCCCCCCCTTTTTTTGGTGGCACCAGGGGTCAAACTCAGGCCCTGTGCTTCCCAGTTAGGTGTGGTACCACTAGGGCTAAATCTCTGGCCCTTGGGGCTTTCCGTTGCAAGACCTCTATTGTGCAGACACTCAGAGTTCAGGCTTCAAATCTTTCTTCTCTATTGACACTGTTTAGGTCCCAGGGTCTTGGCTTTGTAGCCTAAAGACTCACCAGTTTACACCTCTGACAGACAGAATTTGGATAATATTGCCAAAGCTAAAGTAGAATGGGGGGAAAACAACCTTCAGGAAGAGGGCAGTCTTGGAGGGCAGCAGGGACAGAAGCAGACCAGATGTCAAGGAGTAAATGAGGAGCAAATGGTCTGATGTGGAAGCACAGGGTCAGATGGCACCTAAGGGGAGGAAAGCCTGGTCGCCCGGACAACGGTACATAGGTCATCCTGGCATGTGTGCCTGCTGTCCACGCTTTTGTCTCCAGCCCTTGGTCTTGGAGGCTCGGAACCAAGCCTACGCTCATGTAAACTTCTGTTTAAAAAACCAGAATGTTGATTAATTAATTGGTATTGAGTAATAAACTACCAGGGAGGCCAGATGTTCATGGTCTGCTAATGAGAGAATAATAGCTTATAGGCTGTGCCTGATTATAATTAAAATGTTTCCAGGAAACATGAACCAAGAGCAGGAGGAATTGCCTAATACACAATTGGTGTCAGTAATCGATACTATACTGTGCATCCATCTTCACTGTGAACTTATTTGCCCCAGAATACATTCTAGCAAGAGAAACAATGAAAGGAACAAAAAAATATATAAACACATGTCAAATCATGATATGTGCTATAAGGAAATATAAAACAAGTCCAGGAGCCAGTGATGGCACATATCACTTAGAATAAAGGGAAGCCATCAAGGAAGGCTTCTAGGTAGGTAATATGTCAGCAATGACCTGAATGAACTGAGGAAGCAAATTACGTGGCTCTGTGGGGAAAGAGCATATGAGTGATCACAAGCCCCAAGATGGCCGAAGTCTTGTGGGCCACAAGACTTCTTCCCTGGGCAGCTATGGGGTTCCGCTGCCAACTTTTACTTTTGTATATTTTTCTTTTGTAGAAATCTTCCCAATTCCTTTTGACTTAGTGTTTCTCAGACGTGATCATTCTCATACCACCTACACAACACTTACCATATACATACACCACCTTTATGTATTATTATTTTAAAATCTAAAAACTTTAAAATTCATAGCGAAAAGTAGTTTAAAAGAAAATCTCATGTTACAAAATGAGTAATAGAAAGCCATTACCTTTTGCCACAAACTGAAGGCAACCCTAAAGTTACATAGCTTTCAAATTAAAATCTGACGACCCTCTACCCTGTAGATCATCCTGAACACTAGCGGTGAGATGACACCACCTTCTGTGAAGTACTTTTCTCAGTGTGCGCAGAGAAGTGTTCTTTCCCAGAGTCACTGTCAATCACTGGACTGTCCCATGCTTTCCTTCGGGCAGGAGTAGATTTACAGGGATACAGAAAGTTTGAGTTTCATGATATATTACTTTACCTTCCAAGGCCTTAGGTATACTTGTGCTTAATTTTATATTAAAATACTGCTGCCCATACTATATAAGATTTACTTATCCAAACCTGTACCTATTCCTACTTCCGGATCATTCTGAAGGCATCTGAAACCACTTCTGAAAGTGTTAATCTTCTTCATTTTATTCTGAAGGAATAAGTTTTGGTTTTTTTGTTTTTGTTTTTTCCAGGTTTGGTTATTCCTGCAGTTTTATTCTTGGACCAACTACACAGAGGGCAAATAATTTGAGAATCGAGGGTAAAGGAAAGGATTATGCTTATAGTCTAAAAATGTGCCCATGTTTGTAGAGGAAGAAGGAGTGGTGGGAGCTTAATGTTTGAAAGAGGAAGCTGAGATTCAATACACAAAGCAAGGGTTGGCCCAGAAAGGAAGAGGGACCCCTCCACCTCTGTGCTGACAGAAAGGAGGCAGAAGAGATGTATTTGAAGTAGATCAATAAACGTAAGAGGCTTCTTGCTCAAAGCTTCTTGCCTTGTTTTTCTCTTTGGATTTGGAGGGAAAATACCTGTGCTGAGTAAGAGGGAGGGATGTGGAGGTTGCATGGATGTTAGTAGGTTTGTTTTTGAAGGTTTCAACATGGAGCTTGCAAGAGAAAGCTCACCAGAGGCCAGAGAAAGCACTCTTGTTTTGTTTTGTTTTGAGACAGTCTTGCTCTGTAATTCAGGCTGCCCTTGAACTCACTATGTAGCCCAGGCTGGCCTCAAATTTATGGCGATCCTCCTGTGTCAACCTCCCAAGTGCTCAGATTATAGCAGTGCAGCACAGCGCCCTGCCAGAGCGAGCAGCTTTGGTGAACCAGGTTTGTAGGGTACCGGGCAGGGCTGTGATAGGGTTCTCTTGCATGCAGCTCCGAAGCCCTCACAGCCAGCTTCGCGCAGGCCCTGCCTCAACTGCGGAAGAAGGAAGGGAGCACAGAGGTCAAGAAAATGGAATCGCTGAGAAGCACCAAAGTCACTGAAGGGATTGACCAGAGAGGAGATTTTTAAAGATTGGGATTGGAGGACTTAGGTCTTAGTGAGGTAGAAGAATAGTTTAGTTAAGAACACATTTAGCGGGAAGAATACTGAGGGGCGAAAAAGACTGACCAGGATTTCTGAAAGAGTGGTTGAGAAGACCTGAGTATGAGTGATCACAAGCCCCAAGATGGCCAAAAAAGAAAAAAAGGCAGAGAGAGAGAGTAAGAGAACGGGGAAAAAATAAAAAGGGATGAAGGAAGGAAGAGAGTAAGGCAGCTACCCCTGAGGATGAGGGAGGAGTTGAAGACAGAGATCTCGTAACCAGACAACAGCTGGGATTTCTGTAGGAACAGAGAGAGGAAGAGTAAGATTTTGCACGAAAAGGGATTTTGCAGATCTGAGTAAATTTTTTGAGGTGGGAAGACAACCCTGGACTCCCAGGGGCAGATCGAGGTGACCACTAAGATCCTGTACTATAGAAAAGAGACTCAGCCGATCAGGGCAGATAGTGTGACGACAGTGGAAACAGGTCTGAGGGACGGAGCTGCTGGCTTTCAAAATACAAGAAGAGATGTCAAATCAAAGAATCCAGCCAGCCCCTAGAAGCTGGGGAAGGAAAGGAAGGGACGCTAGAAGGAACATAAACTTGCTGCTACTTTGAGCTTAGCTCAGTGAAATCCACTTTGGATTTCTGACCTCTAGTACTGTAAGATAATCTAATAGTGATTTTTTTCGGTGCTGGTGATGTAGGAGAAATATGACTATTGACTTGTTAGTGTCAAGTTCACATTCCAACATTTAGGACCAAGGTTGCAAACCAAAGAGGAAATTAGGAGAGTTTTATTGGAATTAAAGAGAGAAGACAAACTCCTGGATTTCCAGGAGGGGTCCTGAGTGCGGCCACTGAGGCCTTTTATCAAGAGTAGTGTGTACAAACCGGGCGTGGTGGCTCACGCCTGTAATCCCAGCACTTGGGAGGCAGAGGCAGGAGGATTGCTGAGTTCGAGGCTTGCCTGGGCTACATAGTGAGCCCAGGGCCAGCCTGAATAAGAAAGTGAGACCCTGTCTCAAAAAAAAAAAAAAAGAGTAGTGTGTACAGCAAAGTCACAGTGTGGGTACTATGTGGGTCAAATTGTCATCAACCCACGGGGTTACAAGTACAGCTGCTTAACTAAAATTGATCCAACAGGGAAACAAGTCCCACAGGGTATTTGAAATAAACAAAGACATTCTGGGGAAGGGATGGGTCCAGATGCTCTGGTCCCCCGCCTGCGTGTATGATGTCTATCTGGACTCGTTAGAATAAGTGGTACTAATCGTAGGATAATTGCAAGTTGCTCTTTACCCCTTAGAGAAGCATGTAGGCCTGGCCATTGCATCTTCAGCTTCAGGCTTGGGCTTCTTCAGATGTGCTCCAGCCACAATTCTGATGCCTTTATTTATGCTCTGACTTCTTTGGGAATCCAGTCCCTCCCTGATTACGAGTTAATTTCGATCTAACTGAGCTGCCTACTGCACTGAGATTGAATCCAGGGTCTCAAGAATGCCAGGCAAGTGCTCTACCACTGTGCTATGTCCCCAGGACCTAACACTGTGATGCTTAAACCACTTATTTTGCGGTGAGTTGTTTGAGCAGCAGTAAAAAATGAATATAGATAGGAAACTGGTTAAATGGTGTTTTTTTGTTTTTGTTTTTTGTTTTTTTTTACAAAGGAAGGGATTTTGAAAGAGAATGAAAGCACAGTGTTTCCCGGGCAGAAGCCTACAACCAGAAGAAGCTACCTTTGGCCATCAGAGAGGCCTATGTGCAAGCCTGAGCTGTCTTTTCTGGAGAGGGCTGCAAGGGACAGCTCTCCAGGGAAATCCAAGTTTCAGTTAGAGCCAGAAAGAAGAGGAGGCAGTAAGTGAGAATGTTGAGAGCCTAGAGACCGATTTTAATTTTTGGAACTATAACAAGATTTTCCAGGGGATAATGTCAATAGTTAGAGGCTAGGTTGCTGGGAGAAAACAGAGTTGAATAAGAATGTGTAACAGGATCTGTCACTTCCAGGGGGCAGCACAGCATGCACACTCCGTGGGCCTTACTGAGATCACAGGAAAAGAGGAGGGGGTCAGTGAGGAGGGAGGGAGTTGGGAAGACAGAGACAGAGCTCACTTTGCTCAGCAGTGAGGAGGGAGGGAGTTGGGAAGACAGAGACAGAGCTCACTTTGCTCAGCAGTTTCAATGAAAGGCCTTTGGCTCCTCTTCAGCCTGTCTAGTCTGGATGCTTAGTGCCTGCATCTGCCAGCCTTAGTCACATCTTTTCCTAACATTTTGCTTTGGATAGGACTACGACCAATTTTATGGAGAGCAGCACGTCAAGTACAAGGCTAATGGATGAATAATATCATAAACAAGTTTGAGTAAATTCATTTCTTCATACACCACAATGAAACTATCTTTGGTGACAGCGTTTTGCCTATTGGTAAGCTGAAGTTTTCTGAAGAAGCCACAGTTATCTTGAAAATGCTGCAGACTGCCTGACCTTGGTGGAACAGAACATCACAATTGCAGGAGAATAGAAGATTGCAAGTCAAGAGCCAAAAATCTGGGGTTATCTTAGTCTTTTAAATATGCGTTTACTTTTTTTTTTTTTAGACAGGGTCTCGCTTTGCAGTTCAGGCTGGCCTTGAGCTCACTACATAGCCCAGGCAAGCCTCAAACTCAGCAATCCTCCTGCCTCTGCATCCTGAGTACTGGGATCATAGGCATGAGCCACCATGCCCAGCATTTCCATTTACTTTTGATTTCTGCATCTGATTTAACACTTTCACCATTAAGTAAAATTCTTGGAATAGATTGCTAAACTTAGTGTATTTCTAGCTTCCACTAATCCTAAAGCTAAGAATGTTATAAAATAGTGTCTGAAATCTATGGAAAAGATTTCCCTGCTTTTCTGTAGCCTGCTTCTCTCAGGTCCCCTCCAATGTGTTGGATCAGTGTGAGAATTTGTGACCTTCTTTGTCCTACAGACATACAACATTTAGGGTAACTGGCATCTGTACTACTGGGCTATGGTCACTCATATTTGGCCCAGAATAAGGTGTTTTCTTATTTCTCTTAAAGTAAAGTTGTTATTTTACATTGACACCATATACTAGGCTCATAGTGGGTTTGATTGAATTAAGTCACAAAGTCCTGGAAAGCACCATGACCCTAAACAAGGCATGCTTTATTTTATAAGATTCCACCACAGGATCTGAGCGAGGTAGGCAGTGGTGTCTTCCACACTGATGTCAGATTTAAGTCCATAGGACCCCCAATTCTTTAGCCACTATTTAAGGAAGCTCTATATGCGGGTGCCAAGACTACATCTGATGCAGAGCTAGAACAAAAACAAGCTTGGCTCCTTTCCTCGAGGCCAAATCCCTAAAGCCTGACCTTCAGCTATTACAAATCCCAGGACAACGGGAAGCAGGAAAGTCCAACCCGAAGGAAGGAAAGAAAATATTTCCTGAAGGAATAGAGTGGAACTAGCCTTCACCATGTACCCTTTTGGCTTGCCCAGGGTGGGCATTCCTCCAAAGCAAATGATCACCCATACCAGCTGTACAGATAAGGAAAAGGATCCATAGGAGGAAACAACAAAAAAATAGAAATCCGAAGAACCAGTCATTGCCAAGGCAGAGCCTTTAGCCTCTTTTTAGTCATATCAAAAGCTTCACTATTTTAAATCATGGCCCAATTATGCCCTTGACTTTCAAACACTCCCCCTTTCAGGGTGAAGAAAGGAAGTGGGGAGCACCGAGTTTCCCCCTGGAAATCAGCAAATAAATCTTCCCTTTTACCCTCAAGCTCATAAACTAAGTTATCAGTGTATATATTGATTGTACATATGTTCTTCCAATTGTTTCTCCTTGTGCACAAAACTCATTATTTCTTTAATTAAGCACTCTGCATCCTTGTTAAAGTTGTTAGCACACTCAAGAACGTTTGCTGCTCTTGGTTTCCCTGTGGACCAAGGCCCGCATTTCCAGAAACCAGCTGGGGGTGTTGATTTGCACAGCGTATCAGGTGCTGGCAGGATAAATGATCACTTTCCAACTTCCTGTTTCTTCTCTTTTAAGGGAGTCCATCTGTTGCTGAACTCAGGGAGTCTGGCTGCACTCAAATATCAGGAAGACTGGTCTCGGCTAGTTAACCATCTCCAAAGCCAGACACACAATTAGCTGCTTCGGAAGCGCTGCTTTGTAAATCCCAAGTTGCTGCATAGGAAGATGAGGGAGCTGTGGCTTTGAGTGTCTCGAGTTCAGTGGTTGCACAAGGTGGGCCTGAGGAACACACAGTCAAGTCACAGCATTCGCATGTGACGCCACCATGATGCTCAGTCTCATGATAGTTAAGCAACTGTGGTAAAAACAGATTGCTCTGAATCACCTCACCAATTCTTTTTTCATTAATACCGAGCTGTGTGTTCCCAGGGCTGGTCCTCAGCTTTCTCGAAACTATAGGTTCCAATGGGGTTGACTTCATGAGTGTGAGACTTATAGAGACACACACTACCTGACACTCAGAATAGCCCGGGCTTTGTTCAATGTGTTGATGTCACTGTCTTGAAATCCTGAACAACTTTTAAATGAGAGTCCTGGAATTTTCCTTTTACACTGTGCTCCCTAATTATGTAGCCCATCCTAACCTTCCAAGTGGTAGCTTTCCTTGATAGCACTCCAATTTCAGAATTTCTTCTTTAATTGTCTATAATTCTCCTTTGCATCCATTTATTTACATAGCTATCTTCATTTTCCAAACTGCAGGTTTCCTGAGGCCATGGACCTGCTTATTTCTTTTTCTCTTAACTTAGCAGAGTGCTTGACATATCCTAAGTGCTTGAATAATATGTGTTGAACGCTGAATGCTTCAAAGAGGTGTCGGGGTTATTCCCATAGCTAAGGTAACAAGCAGACTATTGGGATAGTGCCACATTTGGTGTCAAGTTCACCATAAAAGAAGTCATTAATTCCAGATACTCCCTCTCTACCTCCTCCCCATCCTTTCTCTCTGTCTGAGCCATTAGCTGCTTTAATGCTTGATTGCCCACAGCAATTCTCTGCTTACCCGATTTCTGATTCTGTAAGCTGAGCAGGAACCTTGTACTGAGCAGATACCCATGCTGAAGGACAAGCTGAGGTGCTATGGTCAGTGCTGAGGGAAACAGATTTCTAGAATTTTGACCTTAGGTGTAGGCAGGCCTTTACCCTGACCAAGTGAACTGTAAGGTCTCAGAGAAGTAGGGCTGAGAACATAAATCACAATTTCCAACACAGTTAAAAGAAGAGTAGCCATCCTGCTCCCTCTTGGCAGGGGGACAGTGAATCTGGTAGATGTAAGCACCAGTCACACTACAAATGCTTGGTTGGGGGTATAGCTCAATGGCTGAGCATGCGCTTAGCATCCCGAGGAACTGGGTTCAACCTCCAGTTTAAAGAGAACACAAAAAACTACATCTATGCGACATGTCCTGGTGGAGGCAGAGCCCTTACAACATCTAAGATACTCATGTGCCCACTCCAATACCTGCATATTACATTTTAAATAAATTAGAGAAATAGTTAAAGGAAACACCTAACTCTGGGGGCCGCAAAAAGGATTCACCACAAGTGCTACACAGAATACAGCATAGAGTAGTGTTCTGAGGCAGAAAGGAATATGGGGATCAATTAGTAATACCTGTATGAACACTTGGACTGGCATTATTGAGAATCTAGCACAGGATTTGCCGTCGATGTTCTGCATCCGTCCCTGGAACCAACTAGGTAATTTTGAATAAGTTCTTTAGCTGGAGCTTTGGTTTCCTTGGCTGTAAAAAGAGTCAAAAAAGAAAATAAACAAAAGGACTAGCAGGTTTGAAAAATCTTCTAGTTTAACGTTCTGTAATTATGTTAATCTCTGAAAATAAAGAACACTTGCATTAAATAATGCACCCTCACAATTCCATTTTGCCTGTAAAGGCCTAAATCTTCATTTCTTTTATGGCCTGTCTAGTTTCTAATGTAGTAAAATGTGTGGCATATTTTTCATAGAATGGCAGGCTCTGTTCCTTTTGCATTTGGACTCTGGCAAATTTGGTCTGTGGGTAATGATGAGAAATGGGTATTTCAAGAGCGAATCTTGGAGTGACCAACTGTAACTCAGGACCCAAGTCCATGTCTTTCCTTGCCTTGCCTCCCCTCTCTCTCTCTCTCTCTCT
>PVIC010032169.1:0-20870 GCA_004025085.1 Thryonomys swinderianus
ATGTAAATATTAGTAACTCTACTGACTAATACAACTCTCACCGTAAGACAAATTTATAACAGTTGTCTCTGCCCCAAGATGATTTCTCATGCTGCTTTACTGTTAACCCCATTCCTACCCCTATGGAGGCAACTAACCCACTTTCTGTAGCCATTTAACTTCCTTTCTCTGAACCTGCCATATAAATAGAATTATGCAATACATGATCTTTTGTGTCTGCTTTTCTCAATGATTTTGAGATTCGTTCATGATGTAGCTAGCATATGTCATTATCGGTTTCTTTTTATGCATCATAAGGAGTGATTTTAAAAGGCAGTGATTCTAAAACTCTTTTTCACAGGATCTAAATCTCTGTAAGTAGGTTAAGCTTGTTTTCACAACAGTGAACATAGTGATCCCATGACTAAAAAGACTGGATAACCATTGACTTGTGCAGCACCACACAATTCATTCAGGCAATAGTCAACAACTTTTTTTTTTTTTTTTTGGGGAGAGGCTCTCGCTTTGTAGTTCAGACTGACCCTGAGCTCACTGTGTAGCCCAGGCAAACCTCAAACTCAGCAATCCTCCTGCCTCTGCCTCCCAAGTACTGGGATGACAGGCATAAGCCACCATTCCTGGCAGTTAACAAATATTTTTTGAGATCCTGTCATGTAGAAGGAACTGTGTTGACCAATGTATGTATTGCTGGAAGTAAGGGAGACAAAGTCATGCATAAGCTTGAGCCCAGCCTGGGTAACAGAGACTTAGCAAAACCTTGCCTCAAAGTTAAAAAAATACATATATATATATATATATATTTTATATATATAATATATATAATATATAAATAATATAGAATATATTATATATAATACAATATATGATATATATATATATATATAATTTGTAAGGGCTGGAGATGTAGCTCAGTGTAAGAAGGAAGGAAAGAAGAGAGAAAAGAAGAAAAGGAGAGAAATATATGAAAAGAGAAAAACGATAGAAGTATTGGGTTCAAACTGAGCTGAGCTCTACAGAAAGGAACAGGGCGCTGTAAGAAGGGGGAGGGGTAGAGGCTCCAGCCTTGGCTACAACTCAGGGAAGATATCCCTGTTTAAGCTGAGATCTACAGGACAAAATGTTTGGACAGATTTACTGAAAATAAGGAAGGGAGTGTTCCAGTCAAAGAGCAGATATGGAAAGCACTGATGTGCTACGGGAGCCAAAATGTGCTCTGGAGAGGGCTGTGCATGGCCACTATAGGCCTACGATTGTATGTGGCATACAAAGGGTGCCATGAAGCCTTTCAAGCAAGGAAGCAACATGACTGCACTTGCACTTTCTAAAAAATAGGTGTTTTACTCTGACTCTTGTATGAAGAATGGATGTAAGAACAACCTGGATATCTTGACAGACTCAAGAAAGGAGCTCAATTTTAAGGGTCCCACATATAACCCTGATATGTAACTGTCCCTTATTGAATGAATAGATTGAAACTCTGTTCTACATAAATAAGGTGAAATATTATTCAGCTATAAAAAGCAAAACTCTAGTTATGTATTATAATGTGAATAAATATTGGGCACATTATGCTCATTGGTTTGCTCATTTATGAGCCAGTCAGAGGAGGAGAAAGATACATGTTTTCACACATAGGAAGTATTTTAAATAGTTAAACTCAGAATCATAGAATGCTTATGAGGCGAACACACTGGGAGATGGTAAACAGCTATCAAATTTAATTGAATAATTGGATTTAAAGCTTCAGCTCTTCTCAGCGAAGACATTCTGAGGATCCACTGTAGAACACAGTACCTCCAGTGAACAATATGATATTTCACACTTACAAATGTGTACAATAGGTAGATCTCTGTTGAATGCTCTTACTGTGATGAAAGTAATTGTTTAACAATGACCAAATAATATTAGGCAGCATCCCTAAATTTATAAACAATCTTCTTTCCTTTCTTCACTTTTTTAAAATTGAATTTTTTTTTTTTTTGAGACAGGGTCTCACTTTGTAGTTCAGGCTAGCTCTGAGCTCACTATGTAGCCCAGGCAAGCCTTGAACTCAGCAATCCTCCTGTCTCTGCCTCCCGAGTGCTGGGATGACAGGCGTGAGCCACCACGCCCGGCATTAAAAATTGAATTCTTTATTAGTACATTTTATATACAGTTCACAATCACACTCAACATTGGGGAATTTGTACCGGTATATAACACAAGTTAATTCTCATTTTTACCCATATCCCTATCTGCCCACAACCCCCCACCCTTTATATACATGCTATTTCTTTTTCTTTCCAAATCATATTTATTCTTTCCCCTCATTATGTTCCCCCACCACGTTCCCTTTGGGTATTTCCTGTTTGACAAAATCTATCATACATTCTAGAACTCATGTACATCTCCAGGTTCTCATATCAGAGAAAAGATATGGTATTTACATATCTGGGATCTATTTATTTCACTTATTAGTGTGTCCTCAAGGTGTATCCATTTGCACATAAATGAAGGAAATGTCGTTCTTTATTGCAGAGTAATACTCCATTTTATAAAAAACAACTCACATCTTCTTTATCCAGTCTCCAGTTGATGGGCATCTGAGCTGTTTCCAAGATTGGGCTATCACAAACTGAGCTGCTATGAACATGGGTGGAGATTCCTCAGAAAACTAGGATTAGAGGTCTCATTTGACCCTGCTGTTCCCCTGCTAGGAATAAACCCAAAGGAATTCAAAGAATCATACTGTAAAGTCATATGTACAACAATCTTCTTTTCTTATATATGACAAAACAATGTTGGGGGGAAGGGTGTGAAACCGGAGTAATGCTCTGTAGATCCTTGTAACACAAGATAATGCAAATTTCTGTCTGATTAGAAATGCAAATCACTGTCACTACAAAATAAAAGAAAACAGCAAGACAAACCATTGGTCACTGAGGAAGGGGATGCCCAATCCAAGAGAGTCTCCCTGGTATCAGAATGAGTCCAGGCGTCTGGCTCCTGTGGAGCTGTGGAAGGAATGTAATTACCTCAGGGCTGCTCAGCACCTGCTAAGTGATTTCCTCCTTCGTCAGCCTGGAAATTGGTTCTTTCGTCTCCAAACTCTGCACAATGTAAAAACATTACCTTCTGTTCTGGACTATCTGGTTTTGGAAACGGATTCCAAACCCACCACGGACATGTTTCCTAAGAACACTAGTTCCACTGTCGTTTGCTATGAAACACACGATCACCCCTCTCCACTCAGAGAACTCACATCTTGAGGCAGCAAACCTGAGACGGTCTTTATTATTAGTGCCAGGTTTCTTTTACAATTTCTTTTAGAAGTCTCTACTTGGGAAGCATCCATTAAGTATTTTGGAATTTATTGTGTGAAAAATCTTGGCTAACTATTGCCACCATTCATCAAAAACTTGGAATGGGTTTCTACCAGGCATGAAATGTCCCTTTTGGGTTTTTGCTAATGGATTAATGGTGCCAGTAAACACTGGGGGCAAATGAAGAAAACATGGTGGGACTTTATGAGACTCACTTCTAAGAACCTGTTAAAAATAAATGGAATCATTTAATGATTGAATGTGCTTGTTTACATTTCAAAGCTGATTAACTTAAATTTAATCTTTGTTTTCTTTCATTAGATGCTTGTGGAAGTTCTCTGTCATTACTTTAATTAGATGCATTAATAAGGTTTTAAGACAACGCTGCACAGAACTATGTACAAATTCCAGGGAATGAACCTAAGTCTGATGAGATAAAGGTCTTACTTCCAATGTGTTAACGGAAAGTCAGTGACTTATTTTAATCTTCGAAAAATATTCTTTTTAAAAGTATGCATACTAGTGTTGCCTAGAATCAGTAAAAACCTATATTCCGTTTTACTTCCTATTTGGCCTCTTGAATGGACCAGAGGTACCAGAAAGACCTAAACATGCTTATCTGCCTTTCACATAATGAACCTAAACACTATGATGCTGAGGATAAAGACAAAAAATTAAACAAGCATAGATTTGCTCTACAAGAGAGAAAAGACTGCATACATACTCATAACACAAATTCCATTTTAACTAGATGTTCATTTTCTGTTTATTTCAGCGGAACATGAAAGAGAATTTGTGATTCATTTTGGAATCAGTTTTTTCTAGAACTAGAGAGTCCTTAAGTGGACTGGGATTGTGAACTGTGGTCACCTCACTTAAAGTGTGGAGAGATGGTCAGTCTCTTACTTACAATTTAAGGTAGCTAGGGAAACATTGCACAGGTATGGTTACTGTGAGAATTACTAATTCAGTTTCATCAATTACTCATGTACGAATTCCTGCATTGCATGTAGGAATAACAGAGATATGCAGAAAGCATTGCAGTATTCATTGCTTTAAGGCTTGACCTTTAGAGTTTTTTTTTCCCTTTTATGGTTACAGTTTTAGAGCATTAATGTGATTTTCTTTCTTTGGGAATTACCTTTTTCTTACATATCTACGTAACAGAAAATGAACATATAAATTAAAAATTATAAATATATAAATGACAGCATATATGACATGAGCTACAAGGTTCTTTTGTAAGAAGCACTGTGTAATAAAAGACTCCTATTAAAATGGTCTAATTAGTTTTAAGTATTTAACCAGCATTAACAGAGAGATTCAAAACCCAGCCTACCTAGGCTACATACGAGCTTATAATGACTTACGAGTAATCAGCTTCCCCAGATGGCTTCACAAGAGAGAGAGGAAATAAAAATAAAACAGCTTTAAAACCAGGTAACTAATTATGCACAGATTATTTGTAAACAGTTTCTCTCGTTTGAACAAAAGGAGTAAGGTTAGGTGAACTGAACTGAACTGAAGCTATCAATGCCAAGCCCACAACAGAACCATTTTCCTAAAAGAACAGTCCTACACTGCGGATGAATGAGACGAAAGCTTTACACTGGGCAGGAATAAAAGTCCAGTATCTGCTGTAGGTGATTTGAGTGGCTGGGGCTTGGAGGCAGCTGGGATGGGGTTTTTTTGTTTTAAGATTTAATTATTTTTGAACAGAGGCCTTTTTTTGGATGCTGAGAAAGATGCTAGATCACAAACGACTGATTCTCCCCCACCTCCTATCTAGGAGCTACAGTTTCTAAGGAGCCCTTTGCCTCCTTCATTCTTTCTGATTTCAAAGAATGTATGAAATTCATGATAGATCCACTAGAAAAACTGATTTTTTTTTTCACATTTCATGTCTGCTTTGGCAACAATTTCAATGTCAGGTTATTTTTGGAGTAAAACTGGAGTAGCCTTTTCTTTGAAACAGATTGCCTATTTGTTTCTCATTGCCGTGCTATTAATTAAAGTTCAGTAGTAACGAGTAGCAGCTACCACTTGACTGGCTCTCAGTTATTCATCCCAGTTGTTCGCTGGTGGAGATTTAGTGTCCATATCTTGGAAACTCAGACTCGCTGAGGCTAAATGCTTGTCTGAGTTAAGCAGCTAGGAAGCAGGAAACCAGAAAGAGATCCACCCACACCTGCCTCTGAATCAGTATGCTGTCAAAGAGAAAGCGTTTCTTCACTTCTTAGATCAACAACAACAAATCCAGCCACAAAAGAATCAGTTACATGAAGGTGAAAACGGAGAAGGCCATACAAAGAATGACATTTGTCCTTGTCCATCATGTCAAAAATCTGCTTGGCATCAACATGTATGTTTACCTTCCTCATACGTATGGTGTACGAGGTTGCTCTGCAATAAATATGAAGGTGCTCATCTATATTCTGGTTCATAAGGAATGTCTTTGTACCTTAAATTCTTCCCAAAGGAAAATGTTTGAAATATTTTGCCATGACGTCATCTTCAACTTGCAAGTGAAGTGTCATAGAACAGGTCACGGTACCAAAGAAAGACAGAAGGCAGTTGGGCCATTACACCCTGCTTTGAACCTCAGTTGGCCAAAATCAACTGTATTTGGCACCCCTGGACAACTTGTCTACCTAGGATTGAGTTTTTTCAGTGTGGAAAAGTATTGAGGAAAATTGAATGAGTTAAAGTACTGTATGCAATGTCATCTTTAGCATGTTTATTTTCTTTCCTCAACTTCATCATTCTCTTGTTTCTTCTTTGCTTTTTATGTTTCTTCTTTCTCTTGTCTTTTCCATTTTCACCTTTCCTTTTCATTTTTGACTTGGGAAAGCAAGAAAACTAATTTTTGAAGTCTCTAGAAGTAACTATTTTGCTACTTTTCACTAAGATACTTATGATGCTCTCATCATATAATCTGCCTTGAAATAATTCAGTTCTTAAAGACGATACATACATGAACAATGGTCACAGAGATAAATCTGTTGAGAATGAACTTCAAGGTAAAAAAAATTTGCTACTTACTTTGTGATGCCCCTGAATCATATAATAATAATTTTCATTTCATATGTGACTTTTATTGAATGATCATAATGATTTGTTTTCCTAAAACAATCTAACCATTTAATACTGAGTCATTCATTAATTTTCTGCCTTACAAATTACATTGTTTTACATTTTCTGGGTTATGACTGTCCTTGATTTTCTCTTTATCAATTGGGATAGATCTTTATCAAAAATATTAAAATATAAACATTTTTTGTTTATTTGTTTTTTTGAGACAGGGTCTCACTTTGGCCCTGAGCTCACTATGTAGCCCAGGCAAGCCTCGAACTCAGCAATCCTCCTGCCTCTGCCTCCCGAGTGCTGGGATTACAGGCGTGAGCCTCCACACCTGGCTAAAACATAAATATTTTTAATGAGCAAATGATTCACAGTGATTTTATGCTTCTCTTAGTGAATGGTAACTTTTGTATTTGGCCTGACTGATCAAATCTTTTTCTAGTGTAGAAGATTTGGTTTCATGCCACCAAATACATATATCTTTTAGTATATATGTTACACTATATGTTATACTATATATGTTACAGTTTAGGAAAAACTGTAATGAGATTTTTTCATTTATAAACACCTTCAGGAGAATTTTGTATAAATGAAGCTCTGAAGCTAGTCAATATTCTACATTTAGGGTCGTTTTTCAGGTGTTAGCAAACATTTTAAGCACACACTGAAATGCACATTCCGTGTGAACTTTCTCGATGTTTCCTTCTTTGGCTTTTAAATTTTGCTAGTTTTCAACTTTAAAGGAAAACTTGAAAATTTGTTAATTCCACAAAAGAAAATTGAAATACCCCATTTTTATTTAGTTTTTATTGTGTAATTGTCTTTTAAACCTAGTTTTTTATAGTCTTAATACTAATCATGAAAAAAATAATGCTTTTTACCAATATTCAATTTGCAATGCCCACACTCCAATGTATATACCACTAATGCTCATATTTTAAGTCCTAAATATAAATTTGGGTGAATGTAGGAATTAAATATTGGTTGGAATGGAAATGGGCAGAGTATTCACCCCTCAAGAGAGGACGCAGCTGGAGAGGTCAAGGACAGAATCCTCTGAAGCAAAGGGCAAGGTATAGTCCTATTTGCCTGATTCCAAGAACAATATTAGAATTCCACAATCCATTGTGAAATTATGTTCTTGATAGTCCAACAATGAAGGAATTTCTCTAATGTGGTAGAGCATTTGCCAAAAAATTAACAACAAATATCAAATTGAAAGATAAATTGTGAGAATCATCTAGGAAGCAGATAAGGTTATTTTCTATTTTATTCAATATCATCTGTTGGAATTTCAAGTGGGAGACATATTTAACTCCACTTTCCCTATTCTTTTCTAGTTTCTTCTCTGTTTCATTCTGAGATTTCTAATGGAATATATTACCTATGACTTTCGTAAAAGCATGTATTGAAATGAAAGCCTTCGTCAACCAAACACATTTTCTAAAAAGTGAAAATCTATAAAACTATTGCTGTGATTTCCTTTATTGTAATGTGAGCCTTTTCTATTAGTGGTCATTTCTTCAATTATTTTTGTTTCCTTTGTCTAATTTTTTTCTTTTTCTATATTTCTCTTGATTTTTAGTAATTAAATGTTCCGTTAAAGTCCCCAAATGATTTCATAAGCAAATAAAAACTGTACCTTACACTTTAACAGTACCATTAAGATAACAATGCATACTTAACATTATCTCGTGATCTACTGAAATTTTTTTCTCTTTTTGGTAAGCTTTAATAAAAGGTAAAGATTATATAAATAATAAATGAAGTCTCTTCACTCCCTGAATTGCATATTTATATAGTACTACAAATAAATTGCCCCCAAAATGTAATGGTGTGAGATAGAAAATCTCCAAAGGCAAAAGAAGGGGGTAGGTGTAAGTGAAGAAGGGCAAGAGAAAAATTGATGGTGGAAAAGGAAGCAAAGTTACGTATGTGGGGGGAGGATGGTTGCAGGGTGGGCAGGGGAATGGGAGAAGCTGAGAAAGAAGTCATGTCGTACGCTGGTACAAATTCTCAATGCTGAGTGTGATCGTGATGTGTATATACACTGTACCGATAAAATCAATTTAAAAACTAAACATTTAGTAGCTCACAGCTTTTCTGGGTCAAGAATTTGGAATCATGGGCCGGAGATTTGGCTCAGTGGTTCCAACACCTGCCTAGCGAGTGCAAAGTTCGTGGTTTGATCCCCGGAAACCACCTACAACAATACCAGGCATGGTGACTCACACCCACCGGCAATCAGTACCACGTACCACAAATGCCCGGATTTGGTGGCTCAAGCCTGTCATCCCAGCACTCGGGAGGCAGAGGCAGGAAAATTGCTGAGTTCGAAGCTTGCCTGAGCTGCATAGTAAGCTCAGGGCCAGCCTGAATTACAAAGCGAGACACTGTCTCAAAAAAAAAAAAAAAAGAATTCAGAATCAGGTGGTTCTAATAAGATTAAAGTCAAGGAGCTGTCTTGAGCAACAGGCAAGTAAAGACTTGACTGAAGGTAAAAGATACTGACTTCCAACTCCACTCTAGCTGTTGGCAACAAGCTGCATTGCTTCAGAGGTGTTTCTCAGGGGTCTCTCCTCAAGACGTGGCAGCTGACCTCTGCCCCGGCTGGTGATCCGAGCAAGAGGGGAGAAGGGAGTGAGCAGCAGGCTATGGTCTCATTTATGACCTAGTCTTAGAAGTGGCGGAGCAGCGTGGCTGAGGTCTTCTCTGGGTGATACAGACCAACCCTGGTACAAACTCCAGTGCAAGTTTAGAAATACTAACAAAGTTAACCAAAACAGATGAACCCAATGCATTACAGTTTATGTCATCGCCAGTCATTTATAAAAAAAAAAACCATTAACTGCAATTTGTCAAAATAGGACAGTTGTTAAATATATGTGTGAATGTATCTAGTCAATTTTTCAGTTTCTTCTTAACATGAAAGGGTTCTATGTTAAATCAAAGAATTTTTACATTGACATCAAAGGACAAATGGTGGATTTATATTCTCTTAGTAAAAATGAACACCGTAGCGGATGGCATGCCAAATTGCATTGCTTTGTGAGACAAAGAAAGAAACAAAATCCAGACTTATTTTGAAAGAATTAACTCAGCCTGAGCCTAAAGCACAGCTACTGACTGGCCTTAATTAAGTGCTAATCACACGGGTGTGCTGGTTTGCAAGGTAGTAAAGCAGTTTCCTGAGTGGATAAACAAGGTGGTGGAAAGCCAAGGAACATAACCTACCAGGGAACTGCAATTTTCCTGCAGAAAAAAAGCAGACCTACCTGTTTGGCCATTACATTAAGAAGGAGAGCTCCTAAAAAGTAGAAGAACAGATCATTTTAAAACTTGACTAAGGGCAGTGCTGCATGTAGAGAACGGTTTTGTGTGTTCTTTGTTTCTATGTTGAGGATCTTCTGTAGAACTCAGAATAAATATATTTTAACTATTTGTTGAATAATTTCTAAGCACCTTTTCTCTGAACGCTTAAGTTTTACCTAGCAGGTTTAGAGTTGAATAGAGCTACAGATTTCACATGGTGTGCCTTTGATTCCCCACCCACTCAACCTAATCATTTCACAGATGTACAAAATGATATTCTCTGAGGTTAAGGAACGTGTTCAAAAATGACATGGCTAAAACAGAAGAGTGGTTGCCATGTAGATTCCATATCGCAGTCGGTTTGCAATCTACTCACACACACACACACACACACACACTCTCTCTGACTTTGGAAGAATCAATGTGTGACTAGATTTGGTCATCAGTAAGTCAAGAAGATAACTCCTGTCACATTCGTAAATTTAACAAAAATTGAGGTCAGTCATGGTGCCTCGGCCTCCCAGAGTGTTTTGTCTGTGAGGGAGATAGACATAAGGAAAGCATAAGGTAGGACCACAAAGCCTGCTGTGGTCTGACACTCACGTTCCCTTGAAATTCACATACTGTAAGCCCAACCCAGTGATGATGGCGTGAAGGGATGGGGGCTTTGGGGGGGTGACTATGTCACAGATAGTCCTTGTGAACGGAAGGGCTGAAGCCTTCGCTAACAGTAATGGATGACAGACTTCCAGGCCCGTCCTGTGGTGCTGGAAACAATCCTCCTTTCCTCACAGTTGTTGCTAGTGGCCTCATGAAGAAGCACAAGGGAATCATTGCTCTTTTCTACCACGTCAGAACTCACGAAGAAGATGCTCTCTCTAACCCTCCCTAGACATTCAATTTGCTGGTGCCACTTCTCAGACTTTCCAGAACTCAGAAAAATAAAAGGTGTACACATCGCTCAGTACAAAGTATCTGTGCTACAGCAGCCTCCACTGCCTCAGGCAGACCCCAGCCCAGTCTGCGATGGGTTTGCCTTCTATGAGCTGTGCAGAGGAAAGGAAGGGTGAAGAGAGAGGTGGCGATCGAGGTGGAGAACACAGCGTGTACACAGGCCTGGAGACTACAGCGAGTGTGGCACGGCTGGCGACGGAAACACTGAGTGTGGCTGGCTCTGGCTGGGTACTGGAAAGGACTCTCCAAGAGAATGAATGGGAAGGGCATGGCCAGCTGTGGCAAACATCTGGTGTCATAACCGTCTGTTAAATAATCCCCGTTACCACCAAAGTTATCATGGCTCCATTTATCAGGTCTAAGGTTGGGAATCCCAGCTCTCATTTGAACTTAGCTCTCTCCGTTCCCGCGTCTTTTTTACTCTGTTAGGGTGATGTACTGCAGAAGTTTTGCCAGCGATGAAATATGTGTTGTTTGCCTGTCTGGGGCCACGCCCTCTTCTCTTCCAGGACCTGGAAATTTAGGAAAAAAGAAAGAAAGATAAAGATCTGGTTTTTCAGAGTTCACTTTTTTTTTTTTTTTGACTCAGGGTCTGTCTTTATAGTTCAGGTTGGCCCTCAGCTCACTATGTAGCCCAGGCAAGCCTGGAACTCAGCAATCCTCCTGCCTCTGCCTCCTGAGTGCTGGGATGACAGGCGTGAGCCACCACGCCCAGCAGAGTTTAAATTTTTATAGGAGAGAAACAAAGCTAGGAAACTAAGTAATTTCAATCTGAAAACTGCTCTGAAGAGAACAGGGTCTTCCGGAGACGAGGGTTTGGCCTGAGACCTGAAAGAGAAGATGGAGCCCACCACTCTGAAACTTAGGAGAAAGGCATCTCAGATTGTGACTGTGGTCAGGATCCTGCTCGGCCTGAGCCACAGGGACCTTCTCACTGGAAACAAGAGAAGGAACTGAGGGAATTAAGAGTTACGCAGAAGCAGAGCAGAAGTTAGAGGACAAGAAGGAAACGAGTCATAATGTGATTTGGTTTCATTTTGTATTTTCTGTTTTGGGCACTATCAGCTAGAGGTGTGCAGGGAACTGGGTTTCTGTTATGAAAGCTTCTAACTAGGAAGCCGCTCACATGTACAGCCAAATAATTATTTGTCAGGGAAGATTACTGCATGGTACGGTAGGGTACTTCGTAGCATCTGATACTTCTATTTAGTAGCTATCAGTAGCAGCCACCAAGTTAAGGAAATAAAACTTCTCTCCAGACATGGCTAAAAAGTCCAAGGAGAGACAGAGACAGAGAGAGAGAGAGAGAAAGAGAGAGAGAGAGGCCAACCACTCCCTGTTGAGAATCCTGTCTTAAAGTTACATCTTAGGTCATTTTGTAGAAAATTGGCTGGAAGGATGGTGAGAAAGGAAGAAAAGAAATGTTAGATTCCCTGGTCTACTAATTTCCTGAACTGCTATTCATTGCTGGGATCTTTATAGACAGAATCTGGGTAAAAGAATAAGGTTCCTCTAGTAGCAATATGTATATATTTTCATTCCATTTAATCTACCTAAGAAGAAAATTTTGTTTTCCTGTTCCACAAATAATGCATAGTACACAAATATGCATTTTAATAACATGAGAATTAATCAACATTTTTTTTTATTTTTTTTAATTGAATCCTTTATTGGTACAATGTATATACAACTCACAATCACGTATAACATTGGGGAATTTGTACCAGTATATGACACAAGTTAATTCTCATTTTTACCCATATCCCTACCCACCCACACCTCCCTACCCCCTTTATACATACTCTTTTATTTTCTTTCTGTATCATATTTATTCCTTCCCCTCATTACATTCCCACACCAAATTTCCTGTGGAAATTTCCCACTCTGTAAAAGCTGTCATACTTTCTAGAGCTCATTTGCATCTACAGGTGTTCACATCAAAGAGAAGATCCGGAATTTGCCTATCTGTGATCTGTTGATTTCACTTATTAGTATATCCTCCAGGTGTCTCCATTTGCACCTAAATGGATCGATCTTCTCATTGCTTGTGGCAGAGTAATACTCCATTTTATAAAAAAAAAAAAAAAAAAAACCTACATCTTCTTTATCCACTCTCCAGTTGATAGGCATTTGGGTTGTTTCCAAGATTGAGCTAAGACGAACTGAGCTGCTATGAACAAGGGTGTACATCTGTCTTTCCAATGTGAGTTTTTAAATTCTTTTCAGTATATTCCTAGCAGGGGGATAGCAGGGTCAAATGGGACCCGTAGTCCTAGTTTTCTGAGAAATCTCCACACAGATCTCCACAATGGTTGCACAAGTCTGCAATTCCACCAACAGTGGAGAAGGGTTCCTTTCTCCCCACAGCCACACCAGCATTTATTGTTGGTTGATTTTGTGATAGCGGCCATTCTTTGCGGAGTGAGATGAAATCTCAGTGTTGTTTTCATTTGCATCTCTCGAATGGCCAGTGATGTTGAACATTTCTTCATATGCTTCTTGGCTGCTTTGACTTCTGCCTCTGAGAAGTGTCTGTTCATTTCAGATGCTCATTTTTGAATTGGGTCTTTAAACTTGGGGAGGCTGATCTGTTTGAGTTCTTTCTATATTGTAGATAATAGCCCTGGAGAATTAATCAACATTTTGAAGAATTCAAGAGAGGTTAGTCTCCATGGGGACCAAGAGAGACTCGGAAGGAAGTTCCTTTTTAGGTAATGCTTTCTTTGGGCTACAGAATAGGGAGGAGGAGAAAGGAAGGCCAAAGAAATAAAATGATCTCAAAACAAGTCCATCCCTTTACTGGTAACAAAGGAACAAACAAGACAACTTACCTGCCCCAGATAGATGTAGCAGCATCCAGGACAAAGTATGACAAGACGCTTAGGGACCTCCATGATTTATTTCTCATTTTTGTGAGTTAAAGTACTGTATGTTAGGACAGGTCTCTAGTTTAATCTACACTTTCCCTGTATGAAGTTGCTACCGCTATCACCCTCATTTTGAGCCAAAGAAACGGAGTCTCAGAAATTGAGTAAATTGTGAAGTATGCTATGACTTGACAATATTCTCTGCCAGGTAACTAGGTCCAAAGACCAACTTCATTCTATTTTAGCTTTTTGCATTTTAATTCTGGGGAAGAAATACCTGCTTTTTGGTTGGCAAACTGACACCAAGAATCAAGCAATTTGTACAGGTCTCACAATCAGTGAAGAAGGGACTCCTGTGGAAGACGTCTAATTCTTAGTCCAGTTTGTTCCCCGGCTTTCGCATTCTGAGAGTGTTAAAAACACATTCATACAGTACTTTTAACAGACCAGCATAATTTATCAACAATTCATTTATCTCAGATCCTAATAAGACTATTTCCACCTAGATCACAAGAAGTGGAGTACAGTTGAGACACTGAAGTGTTTAAATGCAACTTCATGTTCCGTGGCTCGCAGCAAAAGCTGAAGGTTCCTAGCACACTTCACTGCATGGCCTCTGTAATTAGTGACCTGCAGTCACTGATGTACACAGAGCTCTTAGAGCTATTTTGGGGGCCAAGGCTACAAATTTTGGAGTCTAAATTCTAGTTTGTCTCTGGAAACATCTGAACTCTGGCAGGTGCCTCCCTTTGCTTGGCTACAAAATGCTCTGTGTCTGAAACAAATTGTGTTTGGGTCTAAATAAAACTTACAAGAGTAATTTGACTGATAAATAATCATTCAGTATTAGCAAAAGCCCTGTTTGAGAAGCCAGCCTTCTCATGGCTTTTGATGATGAGCAGTCATCTGGGGAAGCATTTTATTTC
Source organism: Thryonomys swinderianus (assembly GCA_004025085.1). Lineage (NCBI taxonomy): Eukaryota > Metazoa > Chordata > Mammalia > Rodentia > Thryonomyidae > Thryonomys > Thryonomys swinderianus. The sequence goes on from PVIC010032169.1 coordinate 14,443, forward strand.
TGAATTTTCCCTTTTATGTATAAGTAATACGATTAGTATAGATCCCTTTCTAGTCATTTATCTACACAACTTCCTATTGTTCTTGAGATTTATAGATATTTAGGGATCTCACAGTAATAATCTACAGTTATCTTCTTATTTATAGAGAAGCAACTCACAGAGTTGGGAGTATGAGGAACCAGCCTGAAGTCACACAGCTGTAGCAGGAAAAACCTGCCAGAAATCTGGTCCCAGAATCCTTGTTATTACCCCCCACACACAATACTACGTCATACCTATATACTGTGTCTAAATTATGTATAGCTCCATCTTACTTATTTATTTTTGTCTCAACAAAACAAAGTGGACCAGAAACAGGCCTTTGTATTGCTGTGGTGAATGCAGTAAAAAGGGAATTCAGATTTTTAGAATTATCATTTTTTATTTCACCTAGCCAGCCTTTCCCAAGTTACCTTTAAATATGTCAGGAAGCTGAATATATATTGATAATAGCTAAATATATATTTTCCTTGGGGAGATTTAGTTCCATCTAATTGGCCAAACACTCCCAATTTATATCTACTAAAAAGGCTTTTGATATGGAGAGATTTATTACTCCCCCCCCCTTTTTTTTTTCCATTTTGAAGGTAAATACAGGCTGAGAACAGAAGAGACTTCTTCTTTTTTTTTTTTTTTTTTGCTTTTTGAGACAGGGTCTCACTTTGTAGTTCAGGCTGGCCCTGAGCTCACTATGGTGCCCAGGCAAGCCGCCGCGAACTCAGAAATCCTCCTGTCTCTGCCTCCCGAGTGCTGGGATGACAGGCGTGAGCCACCACATCAGGCACTGTGGTATGCGGTGTTGATTGTTGGTGGGTGTGTCTCCACGCCCAGCATTATATGTGGTTACCGGGGGTCGAACTCAGGACCTTGCGCTTGTGAGGCAGGCACCGGAACCACTGAGCTAACCCTCCGGCCCCAGAAGAGACTTCTTGTAAATCCAAGAAGGTTTATAGATTGATGGTTTTTTACTTGTCCTAACTTGTACTGCGCTTTACTCTTGACCCATTCATTAGGTATCAAATGTCTTTTATTTCACTTTATTTTTATGTCTTTTTTTGGTGACTGCCTATGTCTCCATTTCATCATGGATTTGTGTTAACTGAGTATTGTTTAAGCTATGCGATTAAGTGAGAAGTATGAGTTACTTAATAAATTTGCCAGAAACTGAAGGAGCTAGGTTACCTCTGCTCAGGGAAAGCGTAAGTGCTCCACAGTTACTTCTGGGAAAACTTGTGAACCCTACAAAGGACCAGTTGCTGTCCTGGTCTGTGGAGACTACAAAGGACTATTCAATTCAGTCATAACTGAAAACAGAGTTGGGTGAGAATGTGCTTGTTTGTAAATGACTAACTGGGTTAAAATGGTCTCTTGATAATCCTTCCTTGATCCATTCTGTATGTGCCCCATATTTTAATTTCTTCCTTATTACATCTTACTCACAATGTCTAATTATAATTCGGCCTCACACTAACAAAGATTCTTTGAAGGCTTGCTTTCTCCCCGAGGGTCTTGATCAAGTTTCCACCGTGTTCCACCCCCATTTTCATGTCCTCATATTGCATCTACACCTTCTTCCTCTCTGTCTTCTCTTGCTGGATGTGGGCCAGGAGTAAACTCCGGACTGAAGACTCCAGCTTGCAAGTGCTTCAGTCCTAACCAATGCGAAATGGTGTGAAGACAGGCACCGCTACAACCACCCGCGTCTGTCTCTCCACGTCCCGTGACATGTTGACTGAAGCTGGTGTCCGTCCATCCCGAAAACTAGGCATTTGCTATGTCCAGAGCAGCCAGCTACACACACGGTCGATCTAGCGTAGATGTCGGTTGCTAAGAGGGGGGCTACAGCCGGAGGGACGCAGAGGGCCCCAGACAAGCACAGTAATGTAGCTCGCTTACAGGTGCTGCCTACTTCCGTACTAAATTCATCTGCAGTCAATGCGGGGTCTCCTTAAGGTGAAATGTGGAGCGTCACTTCTGCCAGGAACCTGATGGTCGTTGTGATCGCTGGCCAAAACGCTAACATGTGCCAGGTTGCTAGAGATTTCTATGTTCACCCTGGGGAAATCATATCTCTAGAAATGTTTGCAAATTTGCCAAATCTTTTGCAAGTAATACTTTTATCTTTCTTTGTGCAATGTGAGCCCCGATCAACATAAAGAGGTGAGACGTTTTAAAAACCATTAAAACAACCGTGAGCACCAAGCTTTCCATTCGGAGAGACCTAGAAGGCAGTGATGGTGACCAGTAGTGCAGTTTCCCTTTTTCTGTTTATTGCACGCTTATTTTTTTGACAAATGTGTGTTGTATGTTCCCAGGAAGCTGATAAAAAGTTAAACTTTTCAAATGATTCCAGAAAGCTAAGAAGAGCTTGCAGGTTGATTGACAAAGAAACAAGTAAAGTTAACTGAATTAGGTGGTTTTGTGAAATTGATAGTAGTTTTACATTTTAAAATTTAATCTGAAAATTTGAATCATCGTTTCTGGATCCATTTCCTTTGTTTGTAAGTGACATTATTAGTTTTCGCATTTCACACAGTAAGAATATATTTTTCCAAGTGACATCAAGAAACATCAAAAATGAAGAGTACAAATATTAAATTGAGGCATCAATTAAAATTAAATCTATTTGTGAAGGTCATTTTAAAAGTGAGAACAGCCAGGCATGGTGGCTCACGCCTGTCATTCCAGCATTTGGGAGGCAGAGGCAGGAGGATTGCTGAGTTCCAGGCTTGCCTGGGCTACATAGTGAGCTCAGGGCCAGCCTGAACTACAAAGCGAGACCCTGTCTCGAAAAAAAAAAAAAAAGAAAAAGTGAGAACAATATTATTCAGTGTTTTAAAATTTCAGTCCTACACTTTCTGCCCTGCTACTCATTTGTTTAAAAATTTCAATTTTAACTAAAGATTTTCAAACTGACAATTCTCCTACCTCAGTCTCTCACACTAGAAATACAAGCATCTGACAGCACAACTAGCTGGAAATGATTTTTATTTCATTATGATTTCCTGTGAATTAGTTCTCATCCAAGGCAAAGGAGCTGCCATTTACAAACATGAACACTGGGCCTTGCACCTGTGGTTTAGAGAGAGGCTTCTGTACTCCAGGTGCGGAGTGACCACACAAAGATTTGCTATGCCACGTCTTGTACTAGGAATATTCAGATAGTTTATGATGTTTAGTAACTTGTAGCACAGTAGGCTTTTAAAAGATGGCAGAGCTTACTGGGGCTTGCAAGGAACAGAAGACTGAAATAGTTAATCTTTTTTTTCTGAGTCTTTTTATGTTAAAAGAAAATGGTTTTTGAATAGCTTCACATTCTTGAAAAAACCTGATGAGTATTTTCGATTACTTTTGTTAGACATTTTACCTAGTATGAATAGAAATGCAAAATCTAATTTTAGTTGTTCATATACAATAAGTACAAAAAGCTTCACGATAGTGTTAATGGTCGGAACATTTGTTCAATGACTTCTGTAGCAAATAATGGTGATGTATGTTGAACCAGCTGAGGTGTAAACATATATTGGGTCAGCTTGTTCAAAACCAGATAGGTAATAGCAAGGTCTGAAGAGATAACTTGTTCATAGGCAAAACTGTCCTCCCATTTTAGATTATTTTGTTCAAAATTAGAGTAGGGAATGTGTAGCTTTGCTATGGTGGTGATGATTTTCCAGGGGAATGAAGATATCGAAGAGAAAGAATTATACAATTTAAACATGTGTAGTTTACTGTACATCAATTATAGCTGGATATATTTGGAAAAGGAGCAAGGCAGAGATAGAATCTGGAAATTCATTTGTAATTCCTGATTTTGCCTTCTGAGTTCTGACAACTGTATCCCGGGCCAAAGTTCCAAGTTCTTTTACTGATCTGGCTTCAGTCAAGATTCATGGCTGCTCATGAAAGCCAGGAAGAATGAGCAAATCTTTGAGGAAAAAAAGTCTTCCAATTCTCTCCACTTGTTAAGAGAAAAGCAGCAGAGAGAAGAGCAAGGGACCAGACACAGTACCGGAGGCTGTGCCACCACAACACACCCAAACCGGAAATGTGCCCCGCCCGTCCGTGGGCAGCTTCCAAGCCAATCCAATGGGCACGGGCGAGATTTTCCCTGAAAGACACCAGTGCTCAGCTCGTTATGTACAGTACACAGAGAGTAATTACCTGTGCTTCATTTGTGAATGATTGTGTTATCAGTGTTCAATGTGTAAAGTTCTCTAAAAGACTCAACAAATTCATAGTAATATCTGATTCATGCCAACCACTGGACTAGGTCTTTGGACAGAAGGAAGGGCACAGATATTTCTCACCCTGTAGAAATGTAAAGTCTTTTGCAAAAAAGAATTTTGATAATAATTGTACAGCGAATGTAACACACTCATCATACAGAGGAGGTAAAAACGAAAAACAACATGACTAATTTTCAGAAATCCTTTCCTGATCTAAGAATACATCGACAGTGGACCCTCAAGTTATGACTGGCCTGACATATGAAAAACTTGGGCTACAAGTGGAATTTTACTTTTTACTTGTGAACGGTGCCTTGAGCTATGACCTTAATGCCCATCACTTGAGCTTTCAGATGGTCTCAAATATAGATTTAACCCTTAAAGAGCTCTGAAAGGATCATTGTAACATCCATTTAATTAAGAAATTCTGGGCCAATGTCTCTTTACGGACACTAAGATCTGCTCCAGTTGACCATTTTGCGTTATAACCAACCAGCCCTCTGTGACAAATTCAGTTCATAAGTCAAGGGTCCAGTCTGTAGGTGTTCATTTTCCTCTGATGTTTTAACTTTTGCTCTTCCATAAGTAAATTGGATTTCTGAGTTATAAAGTCCAAGGTTTAACAATGTCTCTGTAGCTTTTGTCTCAAGTGAAAGATTTCCCTATGAAACCTTTGTAGAGTTTTCTGCAAACTTTTCTGATTCAAATGTTTTTTCTAAATGTTTTGTTACTTCAGAAGACACTTTGGTTCTAAGCATTACTTTTTTTGTACTAATATTAACTTACATATTTTTCTATAATTTTAAACAAAAGCTAAGTCTTAAATGAAAACAAAATGCTGTGAATTTCAAACAAACATTTAACCAAAAATGTCTTCTCTATTAGACTTGTGAAAAATCTGGTTAGGAACTTCTTAGGACTTTATAATTATTTTCAAAATGGAAATAATTTTGCCCTAACATAAACTAGTAAAAATACTTTTATGGTGTCTTTCTGGATAAACATGAAAAGTGACCATGGATATAACTGAACCAGTTATAGATGCCTCCTTAAAGTTTAGGTCGTCTTCACACTCAAAATATCTCCCTGGAAGTTTAATTCTACAACTAGAGATTTAGTCTTATGACTTCAGAGATCTTAATCTTTATTAAAAAGTAAATATGTCAGATAAAGTAACATCCCCATCTCTACTTACACCATCTCTACTAAAGCAAAGTTTATCCTTTGATAGCAATGTACAACCAGTGGAAATATATGCCTGAGATATCGGCACCACTTAGAAGATGAAGAATTTAAAGGTGAAGACAACTTAAATGATTGTCAGTAGAAAAGTTGCTAAATAACCTGGTTTATTTCACCATATATCGTATAACAACAAAATGGTTACTCTAACTATTAAAATAATGCAGGTTAATTTCACAAAAACGGTGACTGTTAAATATAATATTCTGGACATAAAGAACATGCTCTTTGATTTCATAAATACAAAGTGCTAAACAATTCACACAGAGTTTCTCATGTCAGAAGTCAGAAAAGTGATCCTTTCTAGGGCTGTGAGACAGTACAAGACAGGAGGCAGGAGGCAGGGCCCGCGGGAGCCTGTCACGTTCGCTCTTGACCTGAGCTCACCCTAGCCACATGTGTTCAAGGTGGGGAAGAAAACCAAGCCATTCCTTTTATGTTTGGGTGCTTTGTTTGTGGATGTTATTCCTCAGTCACATTGTCACCTTGAGAATTAAGCAAAGAAGGACACGAAACTTTGCTCATCTTTGTAATGTAATACCAAGTTGAATTGTTTGTTTTTATATTTACTAAGGTGTGTCCCAGAATCAGAATACCTGAAGACAAAGTCAGAAGCCAGAGCACAGAAAAGGTGACCCAGAAAGAAGAAGCTATAGATGCTGTCTGCACACAGGTGTATGGGGAGGAGAGAAAACCAGACCGATGATTCTCAAGGGTTCATTTCAGCAGAATCAAGCTCTCTTTGACTGGAAAGGGAAGAAGGGAATTTATTCTACAGTAAATACCCTCCATAACATCTCAGCCTGCTTCACCCACCTCTCCACCTCCTCCCTTTCTTCCTTTTCCTCCTCCTCTCCCTTCCCTTCCCTTCCCTTCCCTTCCCTTCCCTTCCCTTCCCTTCCCTTCCCTTCCCTTCCCTTC
>PVIC010032170.1:0-12518 GCA_004025085.1 Thryonomys swinderianus
GGCAACTTAGTGAAACCGTGTCCCAAAATTTAAAAAGAAAAAGGGTTTTAAGAGCTGCATATGCAACTCATGTAAAAGCGCTGAGATTTCTGACTATTGAGTTGTAAGAAAAAGTAAGGATATACTGGTGCTCAATAAATATTTCTGAATAAATTTAGCATTTAACCTTAAGAATTTTAATTTAATGATTTTGCTAATATCTCTGATTCAAATTTTATGCTTATCTTTCCTATGAAAATTCTATCTCCTGCCAGGCATGTTGGCTCCCACCTGTAATCCCAGCACCCAGGAGGCAGAGTCAGGATTGCTGTGAGTTTGAGGTTTGCCTGGGCTACATAGTGAGCTCAGGGCCAGCCTGAACTACATATAAAACGAGACACTGTCTCAAAAAAAAAAAATTCTGCCTCCTACATCAAAACGTTCTAGTCCTATGGCAGACATAATCTCTCCCACTTTTTACTTCCCAGGTTTTTCATACTATTATAGAAGTATAGTGTAAGAGTGAAAACTCTCCATTGACTGCCTAAACATGGATTCTGACTCCATTCCTTACTAATTCTGTGATCCTGGACAGGTCACATAAATTCCCTATTATTATTTTCCTTTTCTGTAAATTTGATATAAAATAGTATTGCTAACAAAGGATATGAACATAAAAATAATTTGTAGAAATGGTATTCAAATCATAGCCCATGGAAGTGGTCAAGAAGATGGATGGATGGATGGATGGATGGATGGATGGATGGATGGATGGATGGATGGATGGATGGATGGGGTACAGTAGTATTTGGCACTCGCTGGTAATTTGTCCTGGGAAGTGCAATGAATACAAAAAACAATGAATACCAAGCAAAATTTTTGTAGGAATGGGTAGCAAGTCATGAGCCACTCAACACCAACAAGTTCTAGCTTGCATATCAAGTACCTAACAAATGACAAGTAAAGGGCAAAATTATCAAGATATACAGAGTACCAAATTCAGTGAGTTTCAGAGCAGTTAATTACTAAGGTATGGAAACTGGAATAGTACCTGAGAGGTCCTAAGCATAGTATATCTGTTAGCAGTTATTATTACTTTATACTGCCTGGAGTTTAATAGTTTCTTTGCAGAACTGTTAAGAGTATCTCATTTCCTTACTCTCACACTTGTCTTCCCTTTCTCTTTAAACAAAGCCTGAGTTTAATCAATCCTATAAGTACTCCATAGATATTTACCATCTGACTATACTTCAAAGACTCATGGACTTATATCTAGTATGAGTATGTACTGACTTGTATGGAGGGTCCCACAGGTATGTGACTACAAAAGCAATTAATTTGTAGAATTAGACGAATGGTCTTTTACATTTGTGCATCAGAGAGAGTAGTTGATATTAAAAATAGAACTTTTGAATAACAAATACCAAGAGCAATACGTTTCACTGTTCTTGTGTTGTGAGTTTTTATTGTTACATGTTTTTGTAACCACTGAGCCATAGTCCCAGCCTTTTTTGCAATATTGAAGAGTGGTTCAGGGCCTGTACATTAAACTATCTCCATTTTTTTTGTTGTTTTGTTTTGAGGTCAGGTCTCCCTAAGATGCATGATGACCTCAGACTTGCCATCCTTCTACCTCAGCCTTCTGAGCAGCTGGGATTATAGGCATGCGCCAGTACACCTGGCATGGTAACCATTTTAATACTAGTCGCTGCAGATACAAGACTGCAACCTTCTCTTGCCCTTAATTTCTTTGATTACATGAAAACTATTTGCATTCCCAGAGTTGACATATCATCTTGGAATTTTTAGAGCTGGTATTCCAAACACTCCAAAGCTAACTTTGTGTAATTTGAATACTTTTTCCTCAAAGAAAGATTGGATACTCTCACATAAACTTCTTGAGTACCAGTTCTCCAAAAACTAAAAGAAAACTGAAGGAGATTCTTATAGTCTTCCAAGACAGACAAAAAGCTATTTTGTGTTTCTTGAAAAATATTTAACAGAAAAATCAAGCAAAAAAGTCTGTAAATACCTTTTTATGGAGCATTATAGAAGAAATAAGTAATTGTCAACTACATTTTGCTTGTTAGTCAGGAGCAGCTGGCTGGTTTGGAATCTCATTTGGAATCTGGATGCTATAAAAGATAAAGTATTGTTTAGAAATCTGTCTAGAGCCATAGAGTAAGTAGTTAGTTCAGCATCTCATTCAGTTAAGACCTGTACAAGCCTAACATAGAGTTCCTTAAAAGAAACTTTCAAGTATTATGTCTATTGTGAAAGCTTCTAAAGAAAATCATTTTAATTTGGAAGATTTTCTGATAAAAATTGCTAGAATTTTATCTTTTGTCAAGAAGAAAGATTTTATCATACTCCAAGGAAAAAAAATACTGCTTTCTTGGGCATTTTTATAACAAATCCAAATCTCCAGAAATGTGATAGCCTATTTGGTTTATAACCAAAACCTCTAGGTAGTCTATTATTGCACAAATGTTCTTTAACACACACACACACACACACACAGCAATGTCAGTGACTCTTTACAAAACAAGATCACTCACTGAATTCTTGTATCTGTCATTTTTCCATTGCAAGTCTAAAAAAATGATCTGTCTTTGAATTTGGGGGATTCTGTAATGGACTTTTCATTTACTCTTACTGAATGCCCAAATTATTTCCTTTATTGTTTATCCAGGAACAGTGCCAGAAGTTAGAAAAGATGCATCTACATCACCTATACAAATAGGAAGCCAAAAGAAGCTCTTAACCAAGGCCTCTTCCTCACTCCAATACAACAACCCCCGGTAAGCTACAGGGATTCTTTAATTTACCCTTCTCCGTATGGCAACATTTTCTGAAATGTTTTATTAAAATAAGAATTGGAGGGCCAGAGATTTAGCTCAGTGGTTCCAGCGCCTGCCTCACAAGCGCAAGGTCCTGAGTTCAATCCTGGTAACCAAATACAATGCTGGGCGTGGTGATTCACGCCCACCGGCCATCAATACCACGTACCACGGTGCTGGGCATGTTGGCTCACGCCTGTAATCCCAGCACTCAGGAGGCAGAGACAGGAGGATTGCTGAAGTCAAGGCTTGCCTGGGCTACATAGTGAGCTCAGGGCCAGCCTGAACTACAAAGTGAGACCCTGTCTCAAAAAAAAAAAAAAAAAAAAAAAAACTGGAAAAATATTAACAGTTCTTAATGGCTCTTACTGAAAAGAAAGGCTCTTATCTTGAAGCATATAAATTTGGCAAGGTTAAACCACATGGTGTTCATTTGCTCTACCTGTACTTGCTTGATTGATCATGACATTTGGCAAGGATTTCCATTAAACTCCAAAGCTAATGCTACCCTTCATCAGAAGGTCTGCCCAGCAGCCAGTACTTCCTAATTTATTTTGGAATGGTTATGCATTTGAACTGTAAGTTTAACTAAATAAGTTAATTCTTTTTTTTTTTTTTTTGCGGTACCAGGGATTGAACTCAGGCCCTTGTGCATCCAAGGTTGGTGCAGTACCACTTGAGCTAAATCCCCAGCAATTTTGAAAATCATAGTGGCTTTTGTGCTAGTTAAAGTATGTCAAAAGTTACAACAGAGATATTAGAAAGGTTAATCATTCTGGAGAGTGATGGAATCTCAGTGTTGTTTTCATCTGTGTCTCTCAAATCACCAGTGATTTGAACATTTTTCCCATATGTTTCTGTGCTGCTTTTACTTCATTGAAAAATGTCTATTTATTTCATATGCCCATTTTTGAATTGGGTCTTTAAATTTGGGGGGACTGATTTTTTAAAACTTTTTTATATATTCTAAATAGTAGACCTTTGTCTGAGGAACAGCTGGTAAAAATTTCTTGCCCACATTGTAGGTTGTCTTTTCGCTCTGTTTGTGATTTTTCTTGCTGTGCAGAAGCTTTTTAATAAGGTGAAATTTCAGTTGTTGATTCATTCTGCTAGTCCCCACGCTACTGAGGATTTATTCATAAAGCCTTTCCCTATGCCAGTGTCTTCAAGAGTTCTCCCTAACCTGTCTTCAAACAGGCTTAGTGTTTCCATTTCAATGTTTAGTTCTTTAACCCACTCTGATTTCAGTTTAAGGCATGGTGCAAGATATAGGTCTTGTTTTAATTTTGGGCAGGTTAAAACCCAGTTTTTCCAGCACCATTTATTGAAGGAGCTCCCTTTCTTCCATTGAGAGTGTTTACCTTCTTTTTCAAGATGATTTGGTGTATGTCTGGAGTTGTTTCTGCATCTTCTAGTCTGTTCCATTGATCCCTAGATCTGTTTCTTTGCCAGTACCACGCTGCTTTTTATCACAGTGGCTTTGTTGTAAAGTTTCAAGTTGGGCATTGTGATACCCCCTGCTATTTCTTATTGCCCAGAATTGCTTTTGCTATACTGGTTCTCTCTCTGATTCTGGATGAATTTTTGAATTATTTTCTCTAGATCTGGGAAATATACTGTTGGAATTTTGATTGGGATCAACCAGTAACAAATGCTGGTATGGCTGTGGGGAGAAAAGAAGTCTTCTTCACTATTGATGTGAATGTAGGCTGGTGCAATCGCTATGGAAATCAGTGTGGAGATTCTTCAAAAAACTAGGTTTAGAGGTCCCATTTGACCCTGCTATTCCCCTGCTGGGTATATTCACAAAAGAATTAAAAGCATCACACCACAGTGATACATGTGCACCCATGTTTATAGCAGCTCAGTCTATAATAGCTAAATCTTAGAAACAGACCAAATACCCATCAACTGGAAACTAGATAAAGAAGATCTAGATTTTTTTCTAAAATGGAGTATTACTCAGCCAAAAAGAACAATAAATTAGAGGCATTTTTAGCTAAATGGATGTACCTTCAGGCCATACTCATAAATGAAATAAATAGGATGAAGTTATGTAAATACTTTGTTTCTCTAATATGTGAAACTGCAGGTACAAATGAGGTGCAAAAATATATGATAGGTATTGTAAAATAGGAAGAAATTATTCAAAAGGAAACGAAACTGGGTGCAGGCAGGAGAAAGCAAAGAAGGCAAAGAAAAAAATTGATGGTAAAAAGGAAAAAAATGGAAACAAAGCTTATGTATATATGGGAGATTGTAAGGGGACAGGGGATGGGAAAATTGAGAATCATCATGTGCAGGTATAAATTCTCACTGAGGCATCTGATTGTAATGTATTCCTAAAATGTACCAATAAACTCAATTAATTAATTAAGAAAGGTTAATCAATTGACCAGCCATTTCTGGAATCAAGAAATGTATAATTTAAAATTTCTCATATCAAATAAGCAAATTCCATATTATACATTAAAGGCAATATATAAATATCAATACCAAATGGTTTTGATTTATGTTTCCATGAGGATATGATTGGTTTGGGATAATTAAAATTCCTAGCATCTTATCAAATGAATATAGATGTTAAGATTTACTTCATAGTTAACTCAGAATCTGCAAGACTTAGAAAGTAAAAATGCCTACAATGTTAATCTCAAAGCTGATAATTTCAAAAGTACTATATATATTGAAGAACGTGTTCTTTTAGTTTGTAGTGTTTTCAAAAGGATGGAAACATTAATACTTCTAAAGACTCTTCTGAAGTGTCATTTCCAAGTTCAGTAGAAATACTGTCCCACAAAAGCCAACCCTGGAAATCATAAAGAACCAGTGTGCACTGTAATCACGTCTTCTGTAACAAGCCTTTAATTTTGGAGCCAGAAGGGTAAATGTCATGAAGAACTTGAGAAATGACCAACACAGAAGGGAGTAATGGCTACAGTCTATTAAGTCCTCTACTATGTGCCAAGCACTATGCCAATCCCTGAAATACATTATCTGATTTAATCTTCATAATGAAATAAGGTGGGACTGCTATCATGCCCATTTCATAAACTAGAAAACTAAAGCTCAAAGAGATTGAATGACTTATGTAAGGTTACCTAGCAGACCCTCCAAAGCCATAATATTAAACAATATAATAGCTAATAATGATAACTTCCCTATCATAGTAGTCAACCACAATCAAAAGAAAACTAGTTTGCCACTTTGTCCATTGCTTTTTCTTCTTAATGCTAGCATTGTTGACATTTGCCAAAGACCCACACACCGAGTTGTGATTCTGTTTTTGTTTGTTTGATTGACTGGTTTGATATTTTTGAGACAGGCTCTCCCTTTGTAGTTTAGGCTGGCCTTGAATTTACTGTAGACCAGGTTGACTCAAACTCACCGCAAGCCTACTGCCTTAGCCCCCTGAGTACTGGGATTATAGGCATGCACCACCACATAATTCTGGAAGACTGATGGTACCCTTTTGAGATTGTTTTAACATTATGGTTGAAAGTTGTGCTCCAGGAGCTTCCATCCAGCTCTCATTGGGAGATTTGTTTGGAGGAGTTAGAGGTAAAAAGGAGCAATGATCTAGATTTTCAATCTCAGTGAATTTTCCAGTTGTTGAATATTAAAATGAAATCCTTACCATCAATGTAATATGTTTCTGACGGTTGCATTTTGGTTTAGAGAGAAGCATGAAAAAGAGGAATAAAATTTTTCTCTGTAAGGGTTTTGTAAAACATCCTCAGCACTAGTTTTCTGAATGGGCCACATCAGCTTTGTAGAATTTTACAAGCCTTAGCATATGTGAAGACCTAAAATTGATCCCCAGCACCAAAAAACAGTTCTAAAAAATAAATGTGAAGATTTACCTTATAGACTTTTAAAAAATGATTATTTCTTCATCCTTTAGATCAACTACATGTAGATGGTTTATAAATAATGAACATTTGGCTAAATGAAACAATGTGTAATATGCTACATTTCATCCTTAGAAGGGTACAATGGCATATTATCAGTCTCTTACACAAAGTGCAGATTTGAAAAGAGGATGCAATACTATGAAAATCAGTTATCACAGTGGCACAGTGGTTGCTTCCAGAATTCAGAATCAGGATTATTTGAATTGTTCATATTTCAAAGTATACAATAAACACTTTTTTAGGTTACTTTTTAGGTGCATGCAAACTTAATACCAGAGAAAATCCTGTGGTTCTTTCTTTTAACAAATCTTTGAAAGTACTAAAAAGAATGTGAGGAAAAGACTCTTCTCTGTCATAAATCCTAAGAACATTTAAGGCTTTCAGAGGAAAATAAGGGTATGGTAGTTCATATTCTGGTAAGGCACAGGTTTTCCTTTGCTCTGAAAACACCTAGAAGTGTCCCATATCATTCTGTGTACAGATGAAAAAACTGGCACGGCAGAGTCATCTTTCTCATTCGCAGTGTAGGTTGTTAATTGTTCTCTCTGCTGGCTGTCAGTATAATGTGAAAATTTCATTCCCATTCAAGATGGAAAAAGTTGTGGCTGAAAATGTTAACATTTGCATTTTTATTTGTTGATTTATTTAAAGGACAGCATTTCCTACAGCAATCCATCACTTGGTGACACCCCAAATATGAATAATGTATTGTAGACTTGCAGTTACAATGTGTTATAAGTGCTAGAGACAGTAAAGGAATGTTAACTATGTTGCAAATGTAATATTTATCGACTCATAAAGTTTATTGCTTTCGAGGTTCAATAATACTGACCATAGGACATTAATATCACTTACCCTGAGTTCTAGCTAGGCACCTTTGTGTGTAGAAATACTCATCTACAGTTTCTCGGGCTATCCAAATATGTAATTTACAGCACAAGCAAAGAAGGCATTACATTGTTCTGCACTGAAGGCCTCTGTGGCAATGTTTCTTCTCCAGTTCAGCGCTAACCACGCACTCCAGGGCTGTCAGTACAGGCCACTCCACCCAAGCGAGGCATGGAGGCCTTGTCTTCCTGTCATTCCGAACATCTGGTGGCTCTGAAGGAAAGCCAAGTGTGTACTGTGATGCCAGAGTAGGGCAGGTTGGTTACCTTGTGCTTCTCCAGTGAATGTGTTAAGAACACAAGAGTTACTGATTATTAACCCTTTCGTGTCTTGCAGTTAGGTGTGTCCATTGTCAACTATAAGGAAAATAGAAGTATCTAACCCTCAAAGCAAGTGATGTTAATTAGCAGCCATCAGCTGTAATTGTCCTCGACATTAAGATGCAGAATTATGTATTTCTTCGTTATAAATAACCTTTCTAATTGTACTTGATGTATGCCAATTTAATCAAAAAGTATATTTGCAACAGACAGATATTTGCATTAATGTAGCCTTGGATCTTCCAGTGTTTTATTTCAAATTAGACTGGGAAAAAATTTCTATTACAGCTGTATATCCTTTCTCTGCTGGTATATTTTTATATTCACATATGTAGATCTGATACATTTTCTATTAAAATGAAGGTAGTATCTTCTGAGATGTTCAGTACAGCTGAAATCGTGTCACTTTTTCAAATACTAATCCAGTTTCTGTTTCTCAATCTTATGACTACACAATGATGATTGTACCAAACTGATAAGCAGAACCAAACACCAGGCCTGAGGCAACAGGATTAACTTCTCCCTCGTCCTTAAAATGAAAGATTTCTTAGCTCTTCCGTGACTCATAGGAAGAGTTTTAGATATTACTCTTGCACTCCCCAGCTTTTCTGTATAATGTTAGAGAAAGCAGATGTCTGTCTCCAAATCATGCCCATCTAGCAAATTTTTGAAACTCAAATGAGTCCACATCTAGGAAGTACTATTTGCCTCTCTAGCTTTTCTTCAAAGATTATGTTGACTTTTTTTTTTAACCACAATACAAGTATTGAAGTGTTTTGTTTTAAGTTATTGGAAAGAGTGGATTTTGTGAAGTTTGTTTTCTTGGGGGTCTTGGGAAATAGTTGATTATGTGGTTTGAAGGACCTGATATCTTATTTGGAGAACTTTTTGAATAGTTTAATTTGTTAATTTTTAAAGACTGTTGTTTTTACTGGCAACCCATACTCTTCCATGTTCTGAGCATTTTGCTATAAGCTTAAACCTTGTCGAATTTTTATAGTGCAGTTGCCTGTGCACAGCCGTACCCACAGTAACTGGATGTGAACAGTTGATTAGACAGGGTTTATGAGGTCCTTTGTTCACTGAGGCAGATGCAGAGGCCAGGCTCCAGAAGCGTTGGAAACCTGGGACCACCCCCTGCCAAGCCCAGGTAGGAAGGGATTTTCTTTCCGTTTTCAACACAGTATTTTTATCTTAAGTAACTTGATATGTAAATCATTGACTACTGCTCCAGACCCAATGGCATAGTTTTTTTTTTTTTTTCTTTTGAGACAGGGTCTCGCTTTGTAGTTCAGGCTGGCCCTGAGCTCACCATGTAGTCCAGGCAAGCCTTGAACTCAGCAATCCCCAATGGCATAGTTTTTAAAATGCTACCCGGGGCATGATGGCACACACCTATAATCCCAGCACTCAGGAAGCTAACACAGGAGGATCTCTGCAGGTCCAGGCTGGACTACAGAGTAAGACTCTGCCTCAAAAAACCAATAAATAAAAGGCTAGAACAACGATGCCATTTGAGTACTTGACTGTACTGCAAGGTAGACATGGTACCACTTGAGCTAAATCCCCAGCCCTCTTGACTGTACTACAAAGGAGAACAAACATTTCTGCAATATGTTTCTTTGTTCTCCCTGGGTAATGCACTATGGCTACAGCCAGTGGTCAGTTTAGGCAATGCCTAATTGCCCACACATGGGGCCAGTAACCACTTAGGTTGAAGAGAAGGGAAAATCATAAAAACCTACCCTTCCTATTTATAACAGTGATATCTTCTATATCAGCAACAGAATTCTGCATTAGCAGCTGCTGGAAGATTTAAAACCTACCTAAGCAACATATTCTTGTTATACAAATAAAAAATACTAAGAAATCTTAATTACTATTCACAATTTTTAGCATAGTATATTAGAACTGATAAAACGCTTTTAACATCATTCCTTCATTTAAATTACACCACAACCCTATGAGGCAAGTGGTAATAATATTCACTGAACAGTGAAGAAAGACTGACAGAGCCTAACTGAAGTCATATAATAAGGAAACAGAAAAGACCTGAATCCAGTTTTTACAATCCCAAAGTTCAGTGTTTGTTTTATTCTTCCATCCCACATAAAACTGGGCTTTAGTTTTGAAGTATAGGCACTGAGCTGATAATATTCTGGTTTAGGATAAATGATCAGACAAACTTAAGCTAGTAGCATTTTTTTTTTTTTTTTTTTTTGCTTTTAACACAGGGTCTCGCTTTGTAGTTCAGGCTGGCCCTGAGCTCACTATGGTGCCCAGGCAAGCCGCCACGAACTCAGCAATCCTCCTGTCTCTGCCTCCCAAGTGCTGGGATGACAGGCATGAGCCACCACATCCGGCATTGTGGTATGCGGTGTTGATTGTTGGTAGGCGTGTCTCCATGCCCAGCATTATATGTGGTTACCGGGGATCGAACTCAGGACCTTGTGCTTGCGAGGCAGGTGCCGGAACCACTGAGCTAACCCTCCGGCCCAGCATTTGTTTTTTAACTATAAGAAGAAACTGAGTCATGCAGAGAAGTGGATATGTTATGATTCATTAAACATAATAGCCAAATTTTTTCTTGCATTTGTTCCCATAATCCTAGCCACAATAAAATCTTTAAGTTAAACTTTCTTTCCACCCATATATTTGTACAAATATTAAGTATATATATTCTGTCACATGTCCTGCTGAGTAAATTATCATGTGTTATTCTACCAAATGTAGAGAGGAATAAACTGAAATTTCAAACCTCTGGTGGAGATCTGTGGTAGATATGAATAAAGGTCCCCTTTCCCCTTATGTAATAAAGTCTATGAATGATCACCAGTATACTGGCTATTATTCGCAGAATATCTGTTGTGTGCCAGCTACTGTCTTGAGAATATATAAGTATATCCACTGATATGTTATAAAAAATTTTAGCAAGCATTAACCTTACTCTCAAAATATCAGAGTTTCTTCTCAGTTTTCATAATGATTTTCTTTGAATGTGAGCTACCAGGCCAAGAACTATCACTTTAGCTTTATCTACCTCCAGAGGACCAGTTAAGGCACTATATACAATCCAAACAGCACTTATTATAATTTTTCCATTTTGAGCATGTAAATACTTAAGTAAAGCAAAACCTAACGGAATGTATATCAATTGATGACAATGAAAAATAATCTGAATACCTCAGAAAATAATGCTATGGCTTGTATCTAGATGTCCCCCCAAAGCCTCATGCCATCATGGGGGTGGTCTTTTTAGAGGTAATTGGATCTAGGAAGTGTACTGCTCGGATCAAGGGAGTGATGCTGAGATTGATTGAGGAGCCAATTAGGATTAAGGCTGCCCCAGCCTGGGTATGAGTGCTACCTGCCCTAAGGGTGTGTAACCTGGATAAGTAGAAGAAACAAGAAGAGTTCTGGCTGCTTGCAACTTCTCTGCTTTGCTGCCTTCTGCCTGCCAAAGACTGTTTCTCCTCTGTGATGCCCCTCTGCCTTGTCACCTGCTGGGAGCCAATTGGTTATGGAATGAAAACTCTACAAACTGAGCCAAAATAAACCTTTCCTTCTTTGAC
The DNA here is from genome assembly GCA_004025085.1 of Thryonomys swinderianus. Taxonomy (NCBI): domain Eukaryota; kingdom Metazoa; phylum Chordata; class Mammalia; order Rodentia; family Thryonomyidae; genus Thryonomys; species Thryonomys swinderianus. Next base: position 11,514 of record PVIC010032170.1, read on the forward strand.
TTTGAGTGGTCTGTCTCAGCAATGAGAAAAGTAACTAATATAGAATTCATTGAGTATGTAAAATAAAATGTGAAGTTATAAATATGCCTATCTTTCACATTTTACTAGGTGGGTGAAAAGCTGCATCTTTAAAGAGTTGTCATTTAGTCAACTTGACCACTTGGAATTGCTTGACAACAGCTACATTGCCACCAAAACCACTTGAATGACTAGAAATTCTTATGTGTTTGATGAAAAAATACGGCTATTCAGCTTTTTTATGTGTCACATCTTTCTATATTTTCCAAATGTTCAACAACAATGGTATTACACTAACATAATTTGTATAACAAGAGGAATATATTTGTAGGAAACAAACATTTCAGAATTGTACGCTCATTTATTCTAAGTGTAACCAAAAGCCCTAAAGTTACCTCACCTTGTATGAAATAATATCCTATTCTTTGTCAACCCAGCATTGGGCAAGGATTGTCCTTTCTTGATGTGTCTGCTGAATTTATATTCTCTATGATTAGTGGTATCTCTGAATTGTTGCCAGTCTCTACTCTCCTTTCCTAGTTTTTAGCCTCCAAGATCATCAAATTCCTTTAACTTCAGCTTTAAGAAACATTGGTTAGGTGCCTTTATTGTTACAGGCACTATAATGCTTTTATAAAAATTATTTTTTTCATTTTGCCTAAGATAATCCTCACAACTAGGAGAAAGAAAGGGTCCAAGAGGCAATTATAACAGTTAAGAGCCCAGGTATTATAATTATAACACTTAGGTTTGTAGGCCTAGGTTTGAATGCTGCCTATATGATTTTGAACAAATTATTTCACTTAATCTACAAAGTGGGAGCCTCTCGTAGGTATGTTGTCATGACTGAGCAATCCAAGGTGTGTAAAGTGCTTAACGCTATCCTGGTATATGGCCAAGTGCTCCACAAATAATAACCATTGTAGTAGAAATTCCCAAGTTCATATAAGCAGTGAGAAATAGAGCTAAGGTTTATACCTAGATCTT
>PVIC010032171.1:0-20895 GCA_004025085.1 Thryonomys swinderianus
CTGGCATTGTGGTTTGTGGTAACTGGAGATCAAACTTGGCAACTTGAGCTTGCCAGGCAGATACCAGAACCACTGAGCTAAATCCCTGGCCCTCAGTTTTGCTTTGGATTTATTACATTTAAAGTTCTCATGGAAGAGAAATCGTGTGATACTAAAGTCTGTGATTAGTTATTTAATATTGATCATTTCAATCTTCATGAGAGTTCATGCTAGATTCCTATGAAAATAGCTATTTGGTTACAAATAATGTTTTTAATTGTGTTTAATAATGTAAATATTTAACTAATCCAATATTAATTAAATAATAATAATCCCATTTTAATTAAAACAAAATCATGTTTATGGCACTTAGACTGTGCCTTTTCAATTCCATGATATCCAGGGAGGGGTGGATGGGGGTCAGACCAAGCAAGACAGCAACACTGAGACCACAGTATCCTCGGGGGCTCTGATCGCCTGCTCCTCACCAGTCTTTGGTACTGGAGTCCAAGCCGAGGCCAGCTGGTGAGTTCATCTCCCCTGCCTTGGGGAGAACCCACTGGCATTCACAGGCTGAGTCAAATGTCACTGACTGGGGCTGCCAGGCCTCTGCCGTATTTCCCAAGAAGAGTTTCCTCGGGCACCTCCGGCTGCACAGGGAAGAGCGGCCTGTCTCTGCCAGCAAACCTCTCACTTCAGGGTCCGACCTGACAGCCACATGAAACTAGTATAGCGGGGGGGGGGGGGCTCTAAACTTTCCTCTGCAAAGATCCTGTAACTTAAAGCAAATAATACATCCCCACCAAGTGCTCCAAGTTTTAACCCAAAAAATAGAGTTGACTTTCTGTTTTACATCATACCTACTTTCAAAGGAAACAAAAGATGTGAGGATGGTCACATTTGGATATTTCTGCTTGAGGTGGCTGGATCCAAACTGCCATGTGACTGCAGTTTCTATTGCTTTCTGTTGCCTCCCTTTACCCTCTGTCAGACACCTGCCGGCCTCATTGGATGTGCCCCATGTGAAATGCGGTAGTGCCAGTCTTATTTGTGGATGCCAACAGCTCAGAGGTGACATCTGAACTCTGGGAGCAAGTAGAAATGCCCAGCAAGAGGGTTTCGCGAGCTACAGCCTGTGACCAGAAAACCTGGCATGGAAGTTAACACAGTGTAGGTCAATTTTTCTATTTCTACTGCTACTCTTCCTTCCTCCTCTACTCTATTAAATGATCTCACACCTGGAGATACCCACACATGCTCTTTAAATCCCAGAGATTTACACTTCCTTTCTGTGAGAGATGTCTTCATATTACAATTTAAATTATACCTATCTTGTGGTAGCTTGGAATAAAAATGGTCCCTCTGTCCCTCACACTATTCCTCTCCATAGTAACATCCTCTTATCAGAGGAATTAATCTCAATATACCATTTTAAAAGTTTCTGGGTTTTACAAAATACATTTTTAGATATGAAATCAAAAGAATCAGGCATAACACTACTTTGACTCCATGATTCACATCTTTTGTTCCTTCTAATAGTCCCCATTCTTTTTTTCTGAATGGATGCATCCTTGCCTCAAATATATGTTTTATCAAATCTCTTCTTGTTCTTTAGAACTGCACTTGGAGCAAACCAGAGAGATAGAAAAGTTTTATCATTACTGAGTTATCCAAAATGTCCTTGTGTAAATCACCAGTACAGTAAGTGGTCCAGAAGAGAAAAAATTTTTCTCAGTTAAAAATAAGAATCAAATAGAAATTGATAATTAAATATTTAAAAATATTTTCAATTTTGGTCAGTCTGCATACATGTGTGTGTGTCTTTGTGTGTGTATGTGTGTTTTCATGTGTGTGTGTATTTTCCTTTAGGCATAGTGAGAAAAACATTACTTACTGTTTTATGTTTAAGGCTTTGGAATAACTAATTATTTTTTTGAGGACTGTAAGCCACTCAATTGTTTCCAATAAAATTGTTTACTTTCTATATTGATCTCACAAATACATTTTTTTAAAAACAACATTCTGCCTTTTAAAAGCCCTCAATACAACGATTATCTTTAAAGCATCAGTGAAACCACTCTTGCACACTGTTGACAGCATCAGTCTAACAGAACTGAGGCTACTCACATTCATTTTAACTGATAGATTTGACATGCTTTGAGCTGACATACTGCATCATCCTATTTCCATGCATAAATAAACATTTTTCTGGGCTTCCATCTCCTTGGATTATACATAATCATAAATCCAATCTTTTTTCCCTTAGTGACTCATCCTCATGATATATCTTCCAGGTTACACCTGACATCCTCTTTGGAACCGTTTAAATTTAACTTTCTTTTTCTTTTTTTTTTCTAGTTTCATTTATTCCCAAGCCACTGGAGTATCATTTGAGATGACCTCAAAAATAAGTTAACTTTATATAGAATTGTTCAAAGTCAGGAGTGTTTACATAGTATGTTCCTTTTTAGTGATTGAGACATTTATTAAAATATTTTCATTATAAGTATGTCACAAATTTTAATTTTTGATTCCTGTTTAAATTTACGTGAGTGTTGTCATTACCTACTGGAATCTTTCAAAATTTCCAGTGTTGATTTCCTTCATGTAAAGTCTCTTTCATATCTACTAATCATAGTAATTTATATGGTTCTTTCCATTAAATAATTTTCACCATACTGGGTAATGACCAAAAAAAAAAAAAAAAGTAAACAAGAGAACAGAGTGAAGAAAAAGGGAACATAAAAGATGCATAAGAAATAGGAGTTAAGTCGACAAGAAAAGTAACTACATAGAAGTTTCTGAAGACATCATAATACAAACAGTTAAAGGAGTTAAAATATGAACTAGGAAGGAATTTTCCAAACTAACTGGACCAAGGCTACCCAGTTGCCTTGAGGTCAATGGCTCTGGATTCAAATCCAGATTTTTCAGATTTCAGGGCCCCAACTCTTCCTCAATTTTATAATAGGCCTGCCTTCTTTTATGATCACACTTTGGCATCAGCAAAGTCAGTGTGTCTGCTCACAAACACTTTTTTTCCCTCATCCGTCCTCATAACCTATTTTGTAATGGTGCTTTGGTTTAGTTCCTAAGTTGTATGCCCACACTGTAGACTGAGGTGAGTGGCACTGTTGGCAATACAGTTACAGTTATCCCCCACTCTTCTGTTTGGCTGCACACTGGAGCCTTGGAATTCGTGAGAGTCACAATCCTGGGCCACCTGTAAGTTGAGAAAACGCACAAATTTCAGATATGGTCAGAGAAATGCCTCTAAGTGCCTATTTGTATTGTTTAAGCCCGAAACATGTTTTATCTCCCACAAATAGGCAAATAATTTAATGAAATACGGTATTGGAAAAGTCTTAGAAGGTTCAGGGTGCTTAGCAGCATCTCAGGGATCTTAGGGCTTTAAGGGCAAAACCGCGACACTGGACATCCAGTACAGCCCCCTATCACGCTGCGGGAATGTGGGCACTGCTGGGAGATGGGCCAGAGGCTGGCAGCCAATCAGCAGCCGGGAGAACCGAGTCCACAGTTCACGCTCCAATTGGCTACTTGCAAACGTCCTGCCAAAAAAACAATCGTAGATGATATTTGCAGTTTCTGCAAAATTGAGATGGTTTTCATGAACAATTATTAGTTAAGTTCGAAGCAAAAGCTCAGAAACGATGGAGGCTATGCACTCTGAGCCGCAGCTTTGTTGATATATACTGCATTTGCTTATTATATTGCAAATCTTTTTTTTACATTATTTGTGGAATATTTGGTTGCCCCAGAATACCTCAAACAAGATATAAATTCACACCTATTTACTCAGCATGTCAGGAAGCTACCTCACAGGAAGTGGGAGACGCAGGAAGTTTTCGCTGTGTGCATTAATTAGTCCTGACTCTCTCTGTAAAGGCCTGCTGCCAGCATTCCTTGCTGCCCGGACGGATCGCACACTGGGGAGCTCAGTAATCATCCCCGCTCTGCCCCCCGCGGCGCTGCCATCTCCGCGGGGCACTCACATGCCCGGCTCCAGACACTGTACTCAGGGTCCCTCCTCAGAACTGCGGGCCCACGGGCAGTTCTCCCTGGGACTGAACTGATGCTACCCCTCGAATCTCAGTGTCACTGTTAAATTAAGTAGCTCCCCAATCTGCCAGGAAACATGACCCTTTCCCTCAACCATTTTACTTCTATCCGTTTGAAAGGTTTTCAAAAAAATCTATAATTTCTACAATTTTAAATACTGTAACAATTACGGTATCCTGTGGCTACGTCCCGGGTAATTAGGCTTCTCTTAGTTAAGATTAAATTCACAACAGTCAGATGATCTGAGTTTGAATCTGCACGCTCTGTTTATTAGCTACGCGACGCCATACAAACTGCGAAACCAATTGCGACCGTATTTCCCTTTGTACTGAACACGGAGATAATAACAGTAGTTTTACATAAGGACGAGTCAAGGCTTAAATACCCTTTTCCACCGAGGGTGGCCCGTGCAGCAGTGGGTACGCCAGCCGGTGCGCACAGCGAGCTTCTGTGCAGCACAGTTCGGAGGCGAATAGGCTTTCAACATCGAGTCCTGACCTCTCGGAGCCCAGCTCTGTCATCTACTGTTTTGCACGACTCCAAGTGCTCCTTCGTGACAGTGTGGATATAATTTTGTTCACCTTCCAGGTGTTCCCTGGGGAGGCGGCTGGGGGTGGGGAGGCTTGGTTGTGCACACAGCGTGGTTCAGCTTTCAGAGGCTGTGTGACTCCGGCTGTCTGGCTTGATGTGCTCCTCTCTGAAGGCGGGAGGCAGAGACACCTGCCTGGTCCTGGACAGGCTGGGGCGGCGCTGTGCGCAGCCGCACGGTTCAGCACCACGGACAGCACTTGGCCTCGGAAGGGCCGGACGGAGCACGGATTTTAGGAGCGGTTCGGTTCTGAGGTTCTGAGGTTCTGAGGCTGGAATTACTCTTTCATGGGGGTAGCAACGGGGTTCTTGTCTGTTGCGTTTTCTTTACTGGTTTGTCTGAAAACTCAATAAGTGTTGCTCTTATTTTCTCTTTTCTTCTTTGTATTTTTCTGGGTGGTTTCTTTCTCTTGACCTCGTTCTGTTTCAGTTCTCTTCATCAATATTCCTAATTGTTCTTCCCTTCTTATTATAAACACTGACTTACTATAAACACTGACTTTTCAAGACTCAGAGAACAAGCCCTGTCTACACATAAAATTTATTCATTTGATCAGGAAATGAGGTCACAGAAAATTGAATCGTACACTAAAAATCATGTCAACCTGAGAGATTAACTATGTCATTTATCAGGTTATTAATTTTTTTCATTAAAAGAAAGTTAAATAGCTGTACTAACAATATGACTAATTTAAATATCTGAATTTAACTCAATAATCACATATACTACAATTTTTATTATAGATCTAATTAGAGCAGCTTGGAGCCAAAATGCTGTTTTCCAAATTGTTGGTCATGAGCTATTAGGCTTAAAGTCAGTTTGAGGGAATAATTCTTACACTAATAAATAAAATACAATCTACTACAATAGGCCTTCTTAGAACAAAATAAAATAGAATAGTAGAAATAGAATTTAGTAGAATATGACAAACTGTCATGCTGTGTGGTGTGTGTTTTTATAAAATACTTGTTATTTTATGCTGTGTAGCAACATAAATATTTTTGTGTTATATCAATTTGTATTGATACAAGGCACATTTAATGGGACTGAAGATTGAAGACAGATAGTTTATCATTAATTTTGTGATCTCTCAAATATAGTAAACTATAATTTAATTTTAATTTTGCTTATTTTTATATAGCAAATTCAGGCTGGCTTGTGGTTATCACTTTCTAAGACAAATTTTGCTTACTTTCTTAGTCTTTATTTGCCCAGAGAATAACAATGTACTTGACAAAATTCATATCTTTAATATGACCTACATATTATTATATGAATTTTCTTTTTTTATTAAATCATATACAATTACTCAATAAGAATTTACAGTTAATTATATTCATGTTGAAATTATGTCACTGCAGGTTATCTGTTTACCTTGAAAAGTGAGGCATGGTTACTGAAGCTATCTCATTTACTTTTTTGTTGACAGAATATATTGACGGCCAAATTTTGAAAAAATAATTTTAAATTTTCATTTTACTTATTAATGTGCATAGTACCAGATATGAGAAGTTGGTACATACATATCCTGCATCTTCTCTTTTCATCTGCTTCTCCTTTCTTTCCTCTCTCTCTCTACTTATCTTTGATTCCTCAAAAAATGAAAACTAGAAATTCCACTTGATCAAGTATTACACTTTTAGGTATCTTCTCAGAAGAATTAAAGGCAGCACAATTCATAGCTACTCAATCTTAGAAGTAGCTTGTCCATCAACAGATGAATGGAAAAGGAAAATGTGGTATTTACACTTAGTGGAGTGCTACTTTACTGTAAAGAGAAACTTGAATTTGTAGGAAAATTTGTAAGAAATTGTAGGAAAATGGTTGCAAACTGAGACCATAATATTAAATGAAATAAAACAGATGCACAAGCTTAAATATCACATGGTTTCTCTTATGTGAGAAATCCAAGATAAAAATAAGGAACAGAGGGCTGGAGATTTAGCTCAGTTGTTCTGGCACCTGCCTCACAAGCGCAAGGTCCTCAGTTCGATCCTGGTAACCACATACAATGTTGGGATGGTGACTCACGCCCACCAGCAACCAATACTGCATACCACAGTGCTGGGCATGATGGCTCATGCCTGTAATCCCAGCATTCCGGAGGCAGAGGCAGGAGGATTGCTGAGTTTGAGGCTTACCTGGGCTATATAGTGAGCTCAGGGCCAGCCTGAACTATAAAGTGAGACACTATCTCAAAAAAAAAAGGAACAGATTAAAAGAGAGATAATAAAACATAGAGAGTTAGAGCATTCTCAGAAGGGAAGGGGATTCAGAGACATAGGCAGAGAGAGGGACCAAAGGAATGAAAAGTCCAAACCATGTAAAGTAAATAACAGAAGGAGCAAATGCTAGCACTGGATACAGTACTCACAGGAGGCATCATCCTGCTAAAACTCTCCATATAAGCCACAGTCTCTCTTCACTCTTCAAAGCTCAGCCCACAGAACCCTCCATGGTATGAGAGGAACAGCATAGGGGATATATAAAAATGCATGTATATAAAAGTTGAAAATTCCACAGATTCACATAAAAGCAGGAGCATGGGGAGGCAAGACTAAAGAACACCCCTAGGGTTGCCCAATGGGAGAAAAAAGCAAATACCAAGTACTAGGACTCTACAAATTTATAGAAGAGATGAAGAAACTAAAGGAGTTCAAAGAGGACATGAATCAAAAGTTTATAACAATTTTACACAATATGTCCCTGGTGAATTTGGGGAAAATAAATGCAAAACTGGACGAGTTAACTGATACAGTTCAAAACCTAGAAGACAGATTCAACAAGGATATGAAATCCTCAAAAAGATGTCAGACAGCCAGGCGTGGTGGCTCATGCCTGTAATCCCAGCACTGGGGAGGCAGAGACAGGAGGATTGCTGAGTTCGAGGCTTGTGTGGGCTACATAGTGAGCTCAGAGCCAGCCTGAACTACAAAGCGAGACCCTGCCTCAAAAAAAAAAAGATGTCAGACAGAAATACTTGAAATGAAAAGTTATAGAATCCCTAGATTGCAAAAATAACCAGCCTAAAGAATGTCTTAAATAGCAGACAAGATAGTGAACTATGATTAGTACTCAAAGAAGCCACAAAGAAAATAACAGAGTAAGTGCTCAGGAGCTGCAAGATAACCAGAAGGAGAGAACAAAGCTGGCTGGAATTAGAGAATAACTAGGAGGTAACAAATATCATAGAAGAAAATTTCCCACTTATAAGAGTTTAGAATATGAGAAAGTGATGCTTATATAACACCAAACAAATAGGATGAAAAATAAGCTAATTGAGCCATACCCTTCTTAAATTTCCAGATATCCATCAAAACACAGAAAGTAAAAGCAACCAGAGAAAATAAAATGTTGACATAATGCTAAACAAGTAGGAATGATAGCAGGTTTCTCATCACCAAATGCTAAAACCCTGAAAATCTTTTAGTGAAGTATTTTAAGCCTGAAGAATAAATAATTTCAAATGCAGGTTAACTAGTCCAACAATATGACCCTTCAAAATATATGGAGAGGGGCTGGAGATTTAGCTCAGTGGTTCCAGTGCCTGCCTTGCAAACACAATGGTTCTGAGTTTGATCCCGCTAACCACATAATATGAGTACATTTTTGTGAAATTTTCTTTGGCAATACATTCCTGGATAGAACAAGTATAAGTATACTGATAAAATTGATACATTTGAATTCATCCAGATTTAAAACTATTGTGCTTGAAACAACATTACCAAGTAAATGAAAAATCAGAACACCTCACTGTTGAAAACATTTGCAAATCATATATCTTATATGGGACTTCTATCCAGTGTTTATCGGGAACACATAAAGTAAATAGTAATAATCAAATAATCCCACTGTTAAACAGGCAAAGAGTTTAAGTAGACTTGAAAAATAAACAAGTGGCCAAAGAACACATGAACATAGGTTTTATATCATTAGTCATTGGGAAAATACAAGCAAAACTGTAGTGGGATATGCATCACATCCATTAGGATTTCTAATACCAGGAAGTAAGACATTGCACTTGGAAGCATTTGCTCGAGGATTGGTCTCTAATGTTCACAGCAACTAACACACTATTCACTCCACTACATGTGAACTCCTGAATCAATGATTGTAATGGATCTATAATCTACAATATTATTTATTTAAAATAAGTATTGATGTATGTATAACGTGGGTATAAAATGCTAACAATGACACCAGTCACCTTGGGCTAGACGTTGTAAGACTCTTTTTATATGTAGGTTCCCTGAAGCAGGGCACACATTCAAGCATAAAACACATGTACAGTCAGTGAGACAGGGTGGAAAATGGGGGCTTGGGATGACAAAGTTTGTTTTGTTTTGTAGTAAAGAAAATATTTTAAAATTGATTAATATTATGGCTATACAACTCTGAATATACTAAATTATAATACTGTTGATAAAATGTCATTATATATCTTGTGTGAATTGCATGGTTTGTAAATTATATCATGGTGAATCTGAAAAATAGGAAAAGGCATGCTTTCATAAATCTTAGGAAATGATAAGCACAAGGTAGAAACCACTGTCATCTTGTCACTTTTTTGAACCATAGATCACTGTCAAAAAGCAATAAAGGTAACCACTACATGGTATCAAATCTTTAACATGTAAAATCTAAAATTTCACTTATATTCTGCTACTGACTTTATATTAGAACTAAATACTTTTTCTCTAACATCTGGCAGTAGCTGCACTGGACAGTCAGGGGTGAGAACATGCTTGCTGCCCTCCGGCGCGTAAGCTTTGGTTTTGCTCTTCCGCTCTGCGTTGGAGAAGGTGCGCATTCCCCCAACACCAGTGCGAGCACCGAGAGGTGAAGGCCACCGTGCATTTGCTGGCTTTTATGCTCCCGTCTTAACCTTAATATTCCCCACACTGCGTGTACTTTGCAGAGAATCTGTTTGTCTAACGTGAGTCCGTGGCCTGCCCAGAAGTGTAATAAGGACGCATAAATTGCAAACACACAGCGCAGAACTGAGTATTTGGACGTGTCTCAAAGCAGTGGAACAATTTGATCCTCATAATCCAGTTGACTTTTTTTCCCTGAGAGAAAAGGGCATGGTTATCTCGGATTTATTTCATGTGCAATTTTCACATGACAAAATTTACTTTTAAGTTTAAAGTGATGTTGTTTCAGTCCCCGGTGCCAGAGAGTGATGCGAGTCGGGAAAGCAGAGCGAACAGCAAACGTCTAATCTTGGCCTGACATTTGCATTCCATTTTCTTCCGCGCACACTGGTGGGATCTTCTTGAATGTTAAAACCTTGGCAGAGGCGCGAGTGTGCAGGGCCTTTTTCTTTTATAGGATCGGAAGTCCAGTGACATCTGTCTAGTTTTGAAATTATTGTTGATTAGTTTTGATTTCTTCGTATGACTATCTTTTTCCTTTTGCTGTGCACAGGCTAAAAAGCGCTGGATTTTCAGCCCTCAAATACCCTGCGTTTAGAAACATACTCTTTCCTCTGGGCAATGCAGCTGCATCTCTGTTTTGTGCACACATCATGAGGTCATGAGGTGTGGCTGGGTCACAAAGTGAGGCCCCTCTTGGTCCTCTGTTTCCTCCTGTCATCATTTCTGAACCTCTACAAACAACCTGCCTTCCTTCTTTAGGAGTTGAGCTGACACATCTCAGATGTTACCAAAACCTTATTATAAAACATATGCTCCTTACTTAGAATCACTAGTATGTTTTCAAAATGGACTAAAAAAAAAGCCCCACTCCATGCTACACATTTTTAAATACTCATTTTTATAATAATTTATGGAGAATTCTAGAAGTTGAAAATTCAACCTCTGCTCAGTGTACATTAAAATAAGAGAAGTGATAAGAGATGCCATGAAGTCTTACTTCTGTTTTGGATTCCATCTGTGGAATTGCTTCAGGAGGGAAGGACATATCACTGAAGTGCAGAGACGCCAGGGCAGCCCAAGGCGAGGGGACAGAAACCTGCCCCTGCCAACCCCTGCCTGCCGCCTTCCCCGCCGGCCCGCCGCCTTCCCCGCCGGCCCGCCGCCTTCCCCGCCGGCCCGCCGCCTTCCCCGCCTGCCCGCCACCTTCCTCACCTGTCTGCTGTTGAACCTACTCATCATTGCAAGACGGAGAAAATGATTGAGAAAGGAATCATATGATTTCAATGAGCTTTTATAATCAGACTAGTTGTATATATTTTACAATGTATTTTATGCATACATCTTGCATGTGTGTTTTTACTCTGCTTCACCCTACTCAGGTAACAAGGATCGTAAAATGTTATGGTGATGTGATGGTTCTTCCTAACGATGTTCTATTCTGATGATTTTGTCTACGTCACAGAAGACACTACAAAAAGTGTACTGAACCGTACTCTAAAATGTTTGGAAAATTTTATTTCACATTAGGATTTGATTTACTTTTAACTTTTCTTTTACAGATTTAAGTTTAAATATTTGCAAAAATAACTTATGGAAGGTGACTTCTCATAAAACAGCTGTTTACTGTCTGTGTGTCCTTGGGCAAATTACATAAATTCTGGACCTTACACTGCTCAGCTATAAACAGGTAAAGGATGTAGTACGATCCTTCTCAGGGTCACCATCAGGGATAATTAGCCGCAGCTGGTAGAGAAGGGGGGAGAGCTGGAGGAGAAAGGCAGTGATGACTCAGCCTAGCCATGCTGGAGACACCCCCAGCCCGCTGCTGAGGAGCAGTGTTGGAGCACCACGTAAGCCCCTGGAGTGGGCTGAGCTCAGCTGACCCTGTTATGTGAAGGGAAATGTTTTTTATGTTAACAAGTTTGAACAGTCACTGAAAGTTTATGGACAAGAGAATACTAGCTAAATCAACTAGGTAAGTATCCTTTAACCAACACCACATCCCATGACTTTCAGTGTCAGATTTGAATCCTTGTTCTTTAGGAGGATGAAATCTAGTAAAAATCATCTGTTAGATTCCACCAACTCTGCACCCTTCGCATTACAATTTAAAGTTATGAAATATTAATGACACAATTTGAGTGGGTAAAAATTGATTACTAGGATAAGATAGTGTAAAGCAAAATGATTTTAGTAGCAAATATGTTTAATTTTAAGCTTTCCAAATTTCACTGGGTAAAATTTATCTGAAATAGTGTAAATCACAACTTCTGAACATCTGGATTATTTGATCTGGATTTTAAATAGTAACAAGTGTTCAAACAATGTGTGACACATACAAAAGTATCTGAATTTTCTTTTTGTACTTCCCAAAGTTATATTTTTCACTGATAAAACAATGAATTATGCTATATTTATATATTACAGCATGGATTTTTATGCTGCAGCCACCCACATCAATGGTAGAATCCATGCTTTACACACGTCCCTTTCTTTCCCAACACTATCCTGTGTTTACTGCCAAAAGTAATATTTATATCACTAACTGATGTTTGACCTGTTTTTGAACACTTGATAGTTTATGTCTTCTGAAGCACACGGACTTTACTGAAATTCTCTGTGTTCTATAAATTCATAGTCAACAATCTATTTGAAAAACTGGTTTCCAGGTTCCAAATAAAAGGTTATGAATTTAAGCAACTCTGTCATACTGTGCACTACTACTTATTTAAAAATAAAGAAGATGAACCAGTGTGTAAACCTTTTAAAATAAGTTAACCAAGGTGGTCAAAGAGATCTCTGACTAGATCCCATAATAGTTAAGAAGAAATGGAAGGTAGAAAGGAAGGGAGAGAAAGATGGAGGAAGCCATGCCATGAGGAGCCCACTAAGGAAAGATGGCGGTTCTTGGAATCAGCAAGGGAAGAGGAGAGGGACATAGCTAGTGTGGGACTGGACCTGGTTTCACACACTGTAAACTCAAGCTGTGAGCCAAGAAGATCCTGATGATTTTCCAGAGTGTCCCAAGTCTTGAGGATAGCGAGTGGAGAGGGTTTTATTTTCTCTTTTTTCTGAGGACTAGGGCAATTATCAGCAGGAAAGATATGCTGTGAACAGCGGGGATGACTCCCCCTTGGAAAGGTAAACTCAGGAAAGCCTCAAACGTGACTGCGCATTAGAATGAGCTCCAGAGGCTCAAGAACTGCTGTTACCACGTCTCTTCAGGAGACTAAGTTTGGAGGGTCACGAGTTCAAGGGCAGCCTGGGCAACTTAATAAAGACAGGCTGAGAACATCTCCATGTAAAGGTCCTGGTTCAACCTCTGACACCACAAAAATAGAGTCTAAAGCATCTCTCAGAGAAGCATGATGACTCCTGGACATTCTGATTAAAAAAAACAAATGTTTACGATGTGCAGATGAGAAGAAAAACACTGAGCTAGTAAAGTGGTTGTGAGGAGAATAGGCTTTTGTAATGCCTGGTATCTCCAAAACTGTATTAAGCAAACTCTAGTGTGATACAGAATTAAAGCCACACCAGTATAACTCGGTCCACTTCTCCTATCAAGAGCGTTCACTGAGTGCACTTCCGGAGGACCGGAAACATTTGGATCCCTGTTCTTTAGGAGCATGAAATCTAGTAAAAACCATCTGTAAGAGAAGAAATCAGTCCTTATCAAAGTTTTAGCACGATTGCTTTTAGAAACAATAAGATTATCCTTAAAACAATAACTGATATATAGGTTGGTAAGAGTTATTTGACTTGATGGCAAAGAATTTAGTATATTGGACTTCATCAAAATTAATTTTGTTCTGCAAATGACTTAAATGAATGAAAAAATCTGAAAACTGCAGTGCAGAAAAGAATGCCTATAAACCACAAAAATAAACAAATACTAATACTTAAAATCTATAATGTAGTCTCAAAATTCAATGGTAAAATATTCAAATTTAAAAAAGGGGAATAATACAGCAGATATTGGATGAGGAGAACAATGCCAAGACATAAAAGTACATTAGTTGTTGGAAGAATGTTGATCAGAATTCCTAAAATAAAAACAGGGACAACACCCAATTCTAGCAAGTTTCTAGAAAATCGATCCCTTGCATTTGTGGCATACATGTGAAATCTAAGAGTCAATCTGGAAATGAAATTTTCATAGGAAACTAAATAAGCAACTATCATAAAACATAGTCACCCTTCTGGGCATTTATTCAGAGAAATGAAGACCATTCACGTATATGACCTTCATGTGCCTGGACATTGCACATCTGTGGGTCCACAACACAGTCTTTTTTATTTTTTATTTTTGAGTGCAAAATAGGGAATAATACAAATATTTTCTGGAAAGGAAATGATTAAGTAAACTGTGGTAATTTTTTTTCATGAAGTGTCTCAACAATAAAAAGGAATTATTTTCTTTGGAACATTTTGAATGTTTCTAGGCAATTTCGCTGAGTTCAAAATGAGTTTTATATTAATACAGTATTCTTGAAAGGACAAAATTATAAAAGAAATAGATTAGTGAATGGCAGGGGCAAAGATTGTAAGAGAAGAGAAAGGAGCTGGAAAAGGTTATCAAAAGTCAACAGGAGGGATCCTGGGGTGCTCGAAGGCTGTATCCTGGTGGCATATAATATCTCAATTAGGAAATTGTACCATAGTTCTGTGAAATCTTAACGTGGAAACATACTGGGCACATGGAATCTCTCTGTATGTTGTCTGATCATAGGCCATGAACCTTCAGCTGAGTTACAAATGTTAACAATATAAAGCAGCTTTGCCATGGTTACGGCCACATGGTCACTCAGCCCAGCACATGAAGCCTGTTACATGCTTTCATATCACATTAATTTCCCTTACATTTTTACAGAAGTTGTCTCTTTCTTAAAAAGTGTAAGCTCTTGAAATACAGAATTCCACACAAGCATGTACATGGATGCACGTTCACTGGTTGGTAATGTTCCAGCATTTAGAACATTAAAGAAGAGACAGACGCTGTCCAACACCAACAATATAAACATGAACAAATCAACCAATCTGAGCCACAACTACAGTAATTAAGAGGTGTACTTTTACCCACTTGTGTGAAAATGCTATTATTTTGAACACATCAATTTGTGTAAGATGGTCCCAGAGCTTTATCAATTATACCCAGGTAATTTGATCCTGTTTATCTTTTATCAGCAAACAAAGACAATGAAAATTTAATTGACAAATCCCAAATAAATGGTATAATATGTAATTAAGCCAGCTTACCATATATATATAATATATATGTATATATAATATATATTATATGTATATCTAATACACATATACCATATATATACACATACATACATATATGATGTGTATATGTATACAAATACACACATAAAGAACCTAAGAAAGATTTTTAAATCTACTCACAGATTATATATTCATAACCACATACAACAACACTGGGCGTGGTGACTCACACCCACTAGCAATCAGTACCACACACCATAGTGCTAGGTGTGGTGGCTCGTGCCTGTCATCCCAGCACTAGGGAGGCAGAGGCAGGAGGATTGCTGAGTTCAAGGTTGCCTGGGGTACATAGTCAGTTCAGGGCCAGCCTGAACTACAAAGTGAGACCCTGTCTCAAAAAAACAAAACAAAACAAAACCTAGTTTAAAAAAAGCATCTCTGGTATGAGAACCTGTAGATGTAAATGAGTTCTAGAATGTATGATAGATTTTGTGAATAGGAAATGCTCAAAGATGCTTAAAGAAAAAGCATCTCACACTGACAAAAGCCATGTATGAGAAACCCACAGCTAGGTACTGCGCCTACCTTGAAAGCACAAGGGCCCGGGTTCAATTCCTGGTACCATCAAAAAAACAAACAAACAAAAACCCAATGGCTAAAAATAATACCCAATGGAGAAAAATTAAAAACTTTTCCTTTAAAACTGGGAGCAAAGCAAGCTGTCTAGTCTCACTGTTCCAGTTAAATATAGGAACCAAAACTAACGAGAGTAATCAGACAAGAAAAAAAGTGAGACCTTAGCTTGATTTTGCACCAGAAGAACTGAAAACAGCACTTTCTGATCTATCCCAGGGGCAGGGTTTGGGAAATGCTTTCTGCGCATGTGTCCTTTTCCCATGATTGACAGGTCACACAGTCCCGCTAGCTGGCCACGCCCTAATCGCTGGCCTGGGAAGCCCAGCAGGAAGTGTGTGAACAGTGCTCAGAAGTGCAAAGAGCCTAAGGCCTCCTGGAGGTGGAAAGACAAGCTACACAGAATCGGGTCTTGAACTGAAGGGCTCTACTTATTTTGCCAAAAAAAAGTTGTGCTATCTTCTTTTTTGCTAACTTTCAAAAAGTTAAATATTTCATGAAAAGACCTTTTTTTCCCCTTTCTTTGAGGAAAGCAAGACAGCACAGTGACTGTTGAATTCTCCCTTTTCTAGTATGTTTTTTTTTTTTTTCAGCAGATGCTGTAAATTACAGTTCTTTACAGGCTTAGGTAGGTGAGAGCTCCGCAGAGGACTTGTATTTCCAAGTTTCCTCAGCCTCTCCCAGAGGCGCTGGAGAGCCATACGAACTCAATCTCAGAGGTCTAAAGGAGGTTCTCAAATACCCACCGAAGTAAGATCAGGCTTTGAACTCACATTGCCCAGTCTAAACTTGCACGTAATCCTTATTTTACTTTGATGTGAACCATCCCAAGTCACCTTGGTAATAACCTCATGGAAAAATGCCAAAAACTGTTGAGATTTTTGGTAGTGCTTTAATTCCACTATCTAAGTCACTCAGAAATACACAGTCGATTCACTTTTCCCTAACAAGAAGTAAATGTCTACGAGGCATCATTCTGAGTGCTCAGTCAGTATATTATCCTCACCAATCCCAAAAATAATAACTAGGATCCAATCATAGGGAGTTATGATTTTCCAGGTTTTCACTTTTATGAAGCCTGATATGCTGAACTTTCCTCAGCTCCTGTGTCTCTTTCCTACTTCCAGGATCATTACTCCAGTGGGGGCTGCTATAACTCATTCTTTAGATTTTAGTTTAGGGTTCGTGCTTCTTCCTTGAAACTAAGTTTTTCTATCCTGGAAAATTGGTTGTGTCAGAATCTTCTTATATGATAAGGAGGCCTGCATATGAATTCTATGATTAAAACATTTTATGAGCTCTCTGAAAAACACGTCCTTTTCTAATACAGTCTCAAATGAGTAATGTTCCCTTATGTCTTACTTATTTACCATAATCTTATTTTGCTGATATATGGAAATTACCTTCATTACTATCATGTATTGTACTTACTAACATTGTTGTGTTATCTTTCATTTTAAAATTATTATTTAATATTTCTTATCTCCTCTGCTTAATGAAGTTTATTTCCTACATTTCACTGGTGATTATCCTTATTATTCCTTCAGAACAAAGTCAAAATGCACTCCAGTAAAATTCTTTCTAACTATCCTAAGGAAGGTTTTTTTGTTTTTTATGGTGCAGAACTAAATTATGGTACTTTATATTTCATTAACTCTGTTCTTCCAACTTTGACCAGACTCCAACACAAGGTAGATTACCTCCTAAAAAAAGTTTGCTACAAGTAAATATTCTAAATACCAACGTTCTAGAAATTCTCCAAGATACACTTGTTAACTTCAGTAGGAATCAAAATCACTTTACAATTCAGGGAGAAGTCTTCATAGAGGAACGGCAGAAGGTGAGGTCAGAAAAGGTGAGGTCTTTCTTCATCGCGTTATTTGTACTTGAGACACACAAGGTTGTCACAGTGTAAAGGTTTTAGAGTGTTCAACAGGATGCTGGCTGCTCTGGGGCAGAGGGACCTAACGGGGAGAGCTGGTTACTTGCTGGTGGCCAAGAAAAGAGGGAGGGGAAATTTCTGAGGCCACTGTCCCTTCCAGGACAGGTCCCTGTGCCCCTCCCTCAGTAGGCTTTGGCTGCTGATCTGGGCAGTGGACGGTCCAGTGATCAATTGTGTAGCGCTTCCATGGTACTTTGACCATCCACACTCAGGCTTTGGGAGACACTGGGATCACAACCTTAGTAGAATCTTATCTGTTCATCAGATAATCATTTCAATAAATAGTATGTCATCATAGAGGAATTCTTCTTTGTGTTTGTGTATCCATCAGTATGATAATGCAAATACTTGTTTTAATGTGAAATGCTAATTTAAATTTATCGAAATTTGTATATCTATATAAAAAACTTGAAAAATCAGAAATGGCCCTGTTTATTTATTTTGTATTGAATAGCAATATATGCAGCCAAAAAACTTCTTGAAATTCAGATTTCAAGCATATGATTTTACTGTAAAAAGATTAAATGAATCACAGATCTGATTTTGGAAGAAAAAAATGTAATGTTTCAAAAAAATAAACTTGCAAGCTGTTTACATTGAGTTCATTTTACTTGATTTCTGTGCAATATAATCATTAATACTGATTGCTATAAAATATTCAATATAGATCATGTGAAGATCCATGTGGATTTGGGATGGGGTCAGTGCACAGCCTTTGTCCCTTTTGTTCTGAGTGTTTTAAACTGTTATTCTTTTAAGACTCTTTTCATTAGAGAACAATAGAGAGCAATGGTATTGTAAATGAAAACCAAAGCCAAAGCTCTGCAGGCTTCTCAGCATATTATTCTCATTCCTGCTAATCATGGTGCTTTAAGGATATATATTTAGATATTACAAAAGTTAGAAAATTAAAACTATACCCTGTAATGAAGTGCAAACGTAGAACTATTTTGAAAGTGGAGAACCTCACCATAGGTTTTTGCTGGCAGATTTCCTGTGACCAGGACTAGACCAGAAGGGCATAGGCTTTCTGTTCTTTGTAGACCTATTGGAGGAAATGACGCAGAGATTGAGGCGCAGGAGCCCTGCTTTCCTGTGATGAGGCCAAGACCAGAGGGCTGTGGAATCTCCATGTATTTGGGGGCCAGACTGGACATAGAGAAGAGGCTCCAGGGACATCACCTACTTGTCTGTGGACACTGAGTTAGTGTGGCAGCAGTGTTGGAATACAGACAGAGGCTTTCAGTGTGTTCCTCTGCCTGGTCTGCCATGTTGAAAAACCCTCATTACAAAAGTGAGGAACTCCTGTTGGCCATTGGTGAGTTGGGTGAGTCAGTTCCACCTGCAGGATCCTGGGCTCCTGCAGAGTTCAAGCCTAGAGTTCTTTGAGCTCAACTCAGCCATTTTACTCAGAATCTAGACAGGGATGACTGTTGTCTCACTGTGAGAAATCAATCCAACAGCTCCTAGACAACTCAAAGAAGAATAACAAGACTGATTGGGGTCACTCAGGAAGCAGAAAGAAGTACAAAAGATAAAAAAATATTGTTCACAGATATAATGGCTGAAAATTTCACAGGAAAAGGAAAAAAAATTGGACATACAGATAAGTGAGGCATACAGGATTCCAAATAGCCATGATATTAAAAAAATCTACACTTAGGACTATAATTATCAAAGTTCCCACTATCCAACAAAAGAATGAAATACTGAAAGCAGTTAGAGAAAAGAAAAAAAAAAACACATACAAGCAGAAGCCCTTCAGGATCACTGCAGACTTTTTAATGCAAACACCTAAGGCAAAGAGAACCTGGAGTGAATTGTTTCAAACCTTGCAGGAAAACAACCTCCAACCTAGATTAGGGTATCCTGCAAAACTATCTTTCAAAATTGATGGGTAAATAAGATATTTCTATGACAAAAAATACCTGAGAAACTTTAAAAATACAGAACTTGCACTCCAAAAATTCTAAAGAATATCCTGGAAAAAAATAATGAAGGTCACAAACTCATGAGACTCACCAGAGTGAATCCATTGGACAAGGCAAGAAAATGAGTGGAAATGGGTAAAAACAAAGTATCAAAATGACAAGAACAGGAAAACATCATGACAGATGTTAATCAGTCCATATCAGTCATAACCATTAATCTCAATGGCCTCAATGCACCAATTAAAAGTCACAGACTAGCAGAATAGATTAAGAAACAAAGATCCTACAATTTGCTGTATGGAAAGCCATAGATTGACAGTAAAAGGGTGGAAAACAATTCTCCATGCAACAAGAAACTGTTAAAAAAAAAAGCAGGATTGGCTATGCTATTTGCATACAAATAGATTTCAAACCAAAACTGATTAAGAGAGACAAAGAAGGACACTACTACATCCTCATTCAGGGCACAGCCCAAGAGAAAGAAATGACATTCAAATATTTATGCACCAAATTCCAGAGTACTGAACTACATAAAGCAAATGTTAATGGATAGGAAAAGCCACATAAGCACTAATACAATTGTAGTAGGGGACTTGATCACCCTACTGTCACAACTAGACAGATGAATTGGACAAAAAAAAAACAATAAGGAAATAAATGAATTGAACTAACCCTTTGAACAAATAGACTTAATAGATAGCTATAGAGTATTTCATCCTACAAAGTCAGAACATACATTTTTCTCAGCTGTTCATGGGTCATTCTGCAAAATAGGCCACATGCTAGTTCATAGAATATGTTTAAGTAAATGCAAAGGAACTGAAGTTATCCCCTGTATACTGTCAGACCATAGGGTTTTGAAATTGGAATTGAATAGCAAAAGAAACTCCACGATCCTCTCAAACACATAGAAATTAAACAGCACTCTTACAATCAACCAGTGTGTCCCAGAAGAAATTGAACAGTTTTTACAATTAAATGATAAACCCCGTATAACATTCGGGAATATATGGGACACAATGAAAGCAGTTCTACGAAGAAAATTCATAGCAGTGAATGCCTACAGCAGGAAAATAGAGCAAACTCAAATAAACAATCTAATGCTGAACCTCAAGCAACTAGAAAAAGTGGAGCATGACAAACCCAAAGCTCGTAATAGGGAGGAAATTGTAAGGATCAGAGCAGAAATTAATGCAATGGAGACCAAGAGAATGATACAAAAAAAAAAAATCAAAGAGTCAAAAAGTTGGTTCTCTGAAAGGATAAACAAAATTGACAGACCCTTAGCCAACCTTGTCAAACAGAAGAAAGAAAAGGCTCAAATCCGTGCTATTAGGAATGGAAGGTGGTTGGGTGTAGGTTGGGCAGGGGAATGGGAAATGAGAATTAAACCATGTCATATATTAGTACAAATACTCAATTTCTAGTGTGATCATGATGTGCATATAAAATGAGGCAACAAATATTCAAATCTTCAGAAAATCATTATAGCATAGTCTTTATTATATAGTTTATAAAAATTCAGAAAATTGTGATATATATATAAATCTTTTCTCTCTTCCCTTTCCTCTCTTTTCCCTTTCTCTTTCTTTCTTTCTTTCTTTCTTTCTTTCTTTCTTTCTTTCTTTCTTT
>PVIC010032172.1:0-20801 GCA_004025085.1 Thryonomys swinderianus
AAAAGTTTTTACCAGCTGTTCCTCAAAGAACTACTATCTAGAATATAGATAGAATTTTTTAAAAATCAGCCTCCCCTCCCAAATTTAAAAATCCAATTTCTAAATGGGTACCTGAAATGAACAGGCATTTTTCAGAAGAAGAAGTAAAAACAAAGAAACATATGGAAAAATGTTCAACATTGCTGGTTATTTGAAAGATGCCAACAACACTGAGATTTCATCTCATTCCAAAAAGAATGGCTGCTATCAAGAAATCAACCATCAATAAATGTTTGCACGGGTGTGGGAGAAAACCCTTATTTACTGTTGGTAGGGATGTAGACTAGTGCAACCACTGTAGAAATGAGTATGGAGATTCCTCAAAAACTAGGATTAGAGGTCCCATTTGACTCTGCTATTTCCCTGCTAGATACAAGAAAGAATTAAAAACATTATAACATAGCGACATATATGCACCCATGTTTATAGCAGCACAGTTTATAAAAGCTAAATCTTGGAAACAGCCCAAATGGCCATCAACTGGAGACTGGATAAAGAAGATGTGCTTTTATACATATGAAATGGAGTATTACCCAGCCATAAAGAATGACAAATTAGAGACATTTATGCTTAAATGGATGCAATTTGAGGCCATACTCACAAGTGAAATATGACACAAATGTGTAAATACCATATAATTTCTCTAGCATGAAAAACTGAAGGTGTAAATGAAATCCAGAATGTATGATAAGTATTATAAATCAGAATAAAATGTTCAAAGGGAAAAAGGAAAGGGGTGTAGGGGAAAGTAAAGAAGGGAAAGGAAAAATTTGATGGTAAAAACAAGAAAAGGAAACAAAGCTTATATATATAGGAGGTGGAAGGTTGTAGGGAGGGCAGAGGAATGGGAAAAAATGAGAATCAAGACATATCATATCCAGGTACAAATTCTCAATGTTGAGTGTGATGATAATGGATACCTAAAGTGTACCAATAAACTCAAAAAAATGGAAAAAAGTTACTTTGTAACATATGTAGATTTATAGAGTCATTTGGGTAATAAGGGTGATGATGATGATGACAATGGTACTTACAATTTCTTAGTCAAATGTTTTACATAGATCTTCTTTAGTGTGTCTTTCAATAAATCTCTGCTTCAAAGATGCCTATAAAAAAAGAAATGGTCTCAGAATTTCTTTAATGACACAGAAACTGAACAATTCATTAGTCCACAGTATTCTGAATTTTCAAACCTAAATATGAAGCAAGAAAGGAGCACGCAAAACCAAAGGTGCATTTTCTACTATAACCATATGCAAGAATTTCAAGTTCTACATGAACATTCTGTGTGAGCAGCAGCCCCCTCTACAAGGAAAAAGCTTAGATGTGACTCTCCATCCTTTTTCAAAGCTTCCAGGACCAGAAGTAGCACATTTCCATATACTTCCTGATAGCCAGGAATGAACATATCCAAAAATGAGTAATTTAATGGTTGGGAATCCACAAATGATCATCTACCTGGTCAAAAGCATACCCTGCTGCCAACCTAAGCCCTGTTTCAGTAAGATTCAGGCAATTTCTCTTCCTTTCCTTTGTTTTTGTTTTTGTTTTTGTTTTTGTTTTTAGAGTGATGCAGTCTATATTATCTGCATGCCACAGGTTTTTTCAAATGAATATGTGTTAATGGCAAAGAGAACATCATTTACAACTGTTTCAGCTTCTAGTTATAGGTCAATCACATCAGTTCCTTCAAAGCCTTTACACCCTTAACCTTCAAATTCTGACATATGGCTTAACTCCATGGGAAAAGTCTGTTTCTGCTCTGTGCACAGCCCCCATTCTCCTCAACTTCCTCCTCCCCCTAAAAGCAGCTCAGCTAAGTATTTTTCATATGTTTAGATTATTTTTTTCTTTCTTTCAGCTGCCTGATTATATCCTTTTCTCATTTTTACATTGAATTGTTGCCTTTCTCTTATTGCTATTTGTATTTTTATTTGAAGGAAAGAAGCCCTTAATCTGTCATATGCTGTTGTAAATATTTTTTATTCTGCTTTATTATTTGCCTCTAAATGTCATCTATGGTGTTTTTCCCTTGCAAAATTATTTGGTTTTTATTTAGCCATATTTGCTGATGTTTATCCCTGTAATGTCTAGGTATCAAATAATGTTAATCATTCATGAAATGGCAGTGCCTAGGAGCTGTGACCTATTCAGAGAGCTTGTTAAACTGTTGCAAGATACAGAAAAGATTGCAATAATGTTCACAAAATATTTATTCTGTGATTGATAAAGAGTAACCATAAAGCAGCACCTTTTCCTGATTTTTTCTTGAAGCCCATTGTCAATATTTTTGAAGTTCTTCAACACAGTACAGAAAACACATGAATGTTACCTGTAGGAACCATGTAGTGAATATTGATTTAACTCTTCCTCCCACTCAGAAGTTATAACTAAAATTTCAGAATGCAAAGGATGGTTATGGAAGGAACTAGTACATGTGCCTTAATCCACAAATAATAACTAGACTTCACACTGCAGCAAGAAAGCTCAGACTGATGGTGCTCTTAAAATATTATCTGTTCACTATATAATCTGATCTACATAACAGAAACTAGAAAACCAAGGATTAGTACCTTCATTTTGCAAATACTGTACAAAATTAGGAAAAAAAGGTGGTTTGTCCAAGCCCACACAACCATCAAGTAGCAGAAATGGGTTACAACTCAGATCTTTTAATCATAGATTTAAAGTTCCTTCAGTTCTGACGAATTCTTCATCCAAGAAGAAAGAACTCTATAGAACCAGGCTCCGCAGTATGTCATATTGGGGCTCAGTGTATGACAAGGAATATTAAGCTCCTCTTGATACCAGTGCTAGCAGAATTTTTAGAACCAGAACTATACTGGCTCCCCACTTGTCCAACATCACACAGACCCCCTGCTTGTGCACTCAAATCCAATGGCATCTACAAACTAGAATGATGGGAACACTGAAAGCAAAGTCCTTGTATTATGAAGTGTAATGCCTGGATCATGCTATACCGAGGAAGACAAACACATGCATGTAATGAACAAGGGCACTTTTATTAGCACAGCATGCAGTGGGTCTACCAATATTGGGTTGGAGACCCCAAAGAATGGCTACCGGCCCCTTTTAAGGGCATTTCAGGTTACACATGGGAGGGGGACCTAAACCTTCTAGTAATTGGCTAACAGTTTGATCTATCATACTTATCAGGTGGTCATTGGTAGAGGGGGAATAGGAAATAGAGTCATCTTGTGGGAGGGCTAACAAAGGAAATCCTTGGTGGAAACAGCCCTATTGATTAGCTCACCAGTTAATTATGTGAGCTATGTCCCCTTAAACTCTTCAGGAAATCGCTGTACTTGGCAACAAGCGCAACCAGTTCAACCTTACTGATTTGCCTGGGTTTTTTTGTTTTTGTTTTTGTTTTTGTTTTTGTTTCTTTTTGAGACAGGGTCTTGCTTCGTAGTTCAGGCTGGCTCTGAGTTCACTATGTAGCCAAGGCAAGCTTCGAACTCAGTAATCCTCCTATCTCTGCCTCCCGAGTGCCGGGATTATAGGTGTGAGCCACCACGCCCAGCAACCTGGGGGTTTTTAAGAAACCTCACTATCACATCTACATAGGACTTCTTTATAAAGTACAATGTTTGTTTACAGCTAAAACATCAGATAGGGGTGACTTATAAAATGAAGATTCTTTGGTCCCAACAGAAGAACCCTAGCATCTATTGGCACACATCTACAATTTCAGCTGATCATAAGCCCCTATAGGATTTCACTTCTTCCAAAGATGGGTTGCTACCCTAAATTATGACAGCAAAGGTATAGCTCAGGCCTATGACTATGAACTTGTTTGTGTATCAGAAATGGCTAAGCATGGTGACACAGGCCTGTAGTTCCAGCTACACCAAGGTGGAAAGCCCAGAAGCTCAGGGCCATTTTTGGCAACAGTGGAAGACCCTATGGAAGAAGAAAAAATATGAGGTGGGGGGAGCAGAAGGTAGAAGAAGGAAAGAAAATTACATATAAAACTATTCTATTCCTGCCCTCCTTCATTGTTTCTTCCTCATATTTGCACTTATCCTTTCCTACTTAGAAAAGTTTAGCTTTCACTTCATGGATCCTTTTGCAATTTTTGTCCAGTTTCAGTCTGGTGAGAAATACCCCAGCATCCTTTTCAGATGGGGATGGACAGAACACCTTAGCTTTTTGGAAAATCAGGAAGGGAGGTGCACTGAAATGTCTTTTGTGATTTTTCCTTTAGCCAGAAGTTACAAACGAATTGAACTTCATATGCCCATTACCTCTTTAGTGATGACCACAAAAGGGAAGAGGTAGGAAGCATTTTCTAGTAAACACTTCATACTTTCCTCAATGTTCTGTCATTTGTATCTTATACTGAATAACCATCTTTGTTAATGTGTTAATCTATCTATATTTATCTATATAATTTATAATTTATCTCTATAATTTATCTGTATTTTTCAATGAACTGTATGTCTGTCCTTTTGCCAAGACATCTATTTTTATATCTTCTGCTTTGAGATATATTTGTTTGTTTTTTTTTTGAGACAGGGTCTCACTTTGTAGTTCAGGCTGGCCCTGAGCTCACTATGTAGCACAGGCAAACCTTGAACTCAGCAATCCTCCTGTCTCTGCCTCCCGAGTGCTGGGATGACAGACGCGAGCCACCACGCCCGGCACGAGATACGTTTTTGAAACGTCATATTCAACAAGGTTATTCTGATTGTTAATTGTTCTTTTTAAATTTATTTATAATTGATTTATTGGTACATTTTAGATACACATTATGATCACAATCAACATTTTATTTCTATCAGTGCATGACATGACTTAATTCTTATTTTTTCCCATTCCCCTGCCTACCTTACCTATTATGTACATAAGTTTTGTTTCACCTTTTTTTACCATCACATTTTTTTCTTTCCCTTCTTTACTTACCTCTACCCCCCCTTTCTTCTTTGAAATTTTTGATTTTACAATACCTATTATACATTTTAGAACTCATTTACACCTTCAGTTTCTCATACCAGAGAAAAGATATGGTACTTACACATCCATAACCTACTTATTTCACTTATGAGTATGTCCTCGAGGTATATTCATTTGAGTATAAATGACTCAAATTTATCATTCTTGATGGCAGAGCAACACTCTATAGAAAAAAAAAACACATCTTCTTTATCCAGTCTCCTATTGGTGGACATTTTACTCAGTTCAAAAATAAGCATCTGAAATGAATAGACACTTTTCAGAGGAAGAAGTAAAAGCTGCCAAGAAGCATATGAAGAAATGTTCAACATTGCTGGTCATTTGAGAGATGCAGATGAAAACGACACTATGATTTCATCTCACTCCCACAGAGAATGGCTGCTATCTTGAAGTTAGCAAGCAACAGATGCTGGTGAGGCTGCAGAGAAAAAGGAACTTGTCTCCACTGCTGGTGGGAATGTAGACTGGTACAACTACTATGGAGGTCAGTGTGGAGATTCCTAAAAAAAACTAGGATTAGAGGTCCCATTTGACCCTGGTATTCCCCTGATAGGTATATACATGAAAGAATTAAAAGATTCATCTCAAAGCAACATATGTACAGCCATGTGTACAGTAGCTCAGTTTGTGATAGCTTAATCTTGGAAACAACACAAAAGTTCACTGTTCTTTTACAAGTTTAGCTCAGATAGTCATGAGTTTTAGTCCTATACATGCTTTTTAAAGTAAATTTATTACTAAACCTCAGGTTTATTCATAATTTATACTGGTATTGCATTGAATATGTAAAGTAATTAGAAGAGACATAAGATTTTTATATATTGAAACTTTTCACTGAAGGGTATAGAATTATTTGATTAAATTATACTATAGTTTTACTTAAACCTTTAAGCTTTTCTCCAGTCTTCCATCATTAAACTAAGTCTTTTAATAGTCACAACTCTATAGTTGTTATAGGTATTTTGATTGTCATCATTTTCCACACCAGGAAACAGAACTTTCTGAGAATGTATTGCCTCTCTGTCTACAGTCAACCACTTTTTAGTTTAGTTAATCCTGTGACTTTTACCTTCATTCTAGTATTTCCTAATTGACTTTTTGCAATTGAAGAAAAATTCAGTTGGTTTTTAATTTCCTTTTTTATTTTTATTTTTTGGAGTTACATATTCAGCCCAGGGCCAAGTGAATGCCAGACGTATATTTTACCACTAACTTACATCCTCAGCCTAGTTGTTCTTTTTTTTTTTTGAAGATAATATGCATATTCTGTGAAGTTACTGAATTCTCTTTTATTTCTAGTAGTTGGTCTACTTATTCTGGTTTGGTTTTTGTTTGTTTCTATGCTTGTTTGTTGGTTCCATGTGTCAGCTGTTTTAAACTGACAGTTTTAGCTTTTTCTTTCCATTGCCTAAATCTCTCATTTCTTTTTCTTTCCTTACAGCATTGGACAAAATCTCTAATATGGTTGTGGGGGATAGGGAAAGAAAATGCAGCCAGAACGCTCGTGGTAAGTTCTAGTTCCCTGTGAGTCCCACAGCAAAATGATTAACAACCAACAAACAACAAAATTGGAACTTTGAGAAAGAGGCTGAGCCCGGGCTCAATCCTTGCTTCTTTGGATAGCAACAGAAGACCAAAATACTCAAGCTCAGTGCACCTTTATTCAATACCATTCCTTCATGCACAAAATCCTAGCATGCATAAGGTAGGGCAGATGTCCACAATAATCTTTGTGCTATAATCCTTGCAATTAAAGATCAGGTAGGGCAGGGCAAATATCAGCAATAACCCCAGTAGTTGATCCTGCAGGGCAGGGCAGATGTCTGCAATAATCCTAGTAGTTGATCCCACAGGGCAGGGCAGACATCCATAAATTGTCTGCAGTTCCCAACACATATTGCTGGAAACTATATACTATTAAAGGACAAAGACAGTCTCTTATAGAAAAATACTGTTATTGCAGAAGGAAGCATTTGTTTCATTGTGGCTACAGTATGTACAATGTTAAAAAAGTATTTCACAGAAGTGTAGGTTAGAAACCCTGTCTGGGGGCAAAAATTCATTCTAAACAGAGGTCCTGTGTTCATCTCTGTCATAGAAACTACTTTTCCATAGGAGATAGTTCTTCCAGAAGAGAAATAGCTCAGTTGCAATAAACTCAACTTCATTCTGACTTTAAGAACATTTAAATCCATCCTAAACCCCTTTGGCACAGCATGGCTCTGCACCTGTCATTTGTTTCACATAAACTACTAATCACAATTATTTCTGACTATCGGTTGGCCTATGTCCCTATGGGGAATTCACAGACCACAGCATTGGAAGGGGTCTCTGGGACTAGCCACATCTCTCTCTTCAGACACATCTAAAAGTCCCCCACACTTCTGTCTCATCACGTTCCAGCAGATGATTCACCCCAGGAGGTTGATGCCAACTGCTAAGCCAGGGGGCTGGGACAGACCCCATCCTCAGCCCTTGTGAGTGTTAATGATGGCGTATCAAGGAGTACACTGAACTCCTCAATCCAGACTTCCATGAGGACACAGAGATGAGAAGGAAGGAGCATCCAAAGGCAGCTCGATGTTGAGACTGGCGTGTCTGTCCACACAAAAGTAGCAGCTCCAGATGGGAGTTCCTCTGGCCTGAGTGTAGCCGGACCCATCGGAGGCTCCAAGTTGATAGCCAAATAGCCTTCCACTACACACACAGTGACTAATGCTGGAGTCAGAATGAGTGAACAGAAAAGTCCCACAGGAAACCCACACCCAGCACCTCCAAACTGTAACTTTTCTCCGCTCCAATTTCACTCCTCTCTTACACTAACCCCTGCTGCAGAAACTGGAACAAGCCCCGTCTGGCCATTCTCAGGGCCTCCTCTCCCTCCTCACAGAAATTACCAGGTTTTGGTCCATTGCCATCCTGAGAATCCATTGTGCCTGCCCTCTTTTTTGCGTCCTGGCAGAAATGTGCAACACCTGGCAACTTCTCCCTCTGCTCCATCCCTGAGCCTGGGATCCATCCTCCACACTCTCACTAAAGGGATCTTTCTGTCCTGAAAACCTACCCACATCTCCGGGCCTAGAACTCTAGAAGGCTCCTACCACTCTCAGAAGAGAAGCACCCTCAGCACAATGCCCCTCCCATTGTCCACCCTTACACTGTGCAGGGACGCAAGGACCCCCTAGCCCTACCTCCCTCCACGCAGCCTTGCAAGTGCTCTGATTCCTGTTTCCAGAGCTAGAACCTGCATCCCATGGCCTTGGGAGCACACTCAAGCCGGGCCACTGATTCCACCGGGACCCCACGTTCCTGCTCAGCTGCATGCTCATTCCGACCCGTCCTCCAGGACCTGTGCGCCCTCCTTGCCAAATCCTAGCTGTTCTGTCAGAAACTAGACTCCCTAAGAGTGTACTTACTGTACAGCCATCCTGGTTGGACTCTGCATGTTTAAGAGAAGGTCCGTGAACAGAACACATTTGGCGTGGGAGTGCCCCACAGCCTGGCACAGCGTCGGCCTGGCACAGACTCGGCCAACTGAGGGAAAGGACGGTGAGTGAGTGGCCCGGGATCCGGCAAGTGGTCCCGCCTCCGGCACCTACGGGGGCCGCGAGAGCGCGCCACTCGGTGCTCCCGGCAGGGGCTCTGCTGGCTGGCGGCCGGGCCCGCGGGTGGGGCGGGGGCATCCGGACGAAGCCGGGAGCGACCTGGGATGCGGTGGGGGCGGCTCTGCACTGATTTCGCTTTCGCTCAGGCGCCGGGAGTCTGCGGGACGGTCCCGGAACCGCTGCCGCAGGGCGCTCCGAGTTAATCCGAAAGCGGCGCCAGCCCCGAGGCCCAGATTATTGCACGTATCGTTGAGAGGCTGATGTAAGTGGGAGACAGAGAGAGAAAGCAAGAGCCCCCGTCCCGGGAAAGTCCTGCCGCACCTCGAGGCAATTATAAAAATGTGGCCCCGGGCCAGCTGCATCACCTGCGGCTCTTCGTCCGAACAGCGGGCTCAGCATGGCTCCTTCGCGCAGTGAGTACCTGGCCGGGCGGACAGGACGGGCAGCCTCGGGAAAGGGGGCAGAAGCCCGGACCCGCCAAGGGGCGCCTGGCAGGCGATCAGCAGAAGGAACAAGAGGAAAGGAGGGCTGGGCGCACCGAGCGCTGGACAGGGCTCTGACTCTTGGTTTGGGAACAGCTATCAGTCCTCGCGGCCACTCCACCTGCCAGAAGCCGAGTCCGGGCCCGAGCCCGGGAGAGCGGATCACAGCCGGCGCCCGGGGAGCCTCTGTCACGCCGCGTGTCCGAAGCGCAGTGGCCCCGGCGCACCCAGGCCCCTAACTGCGGGCATCGGTTTTCCTACCCAAAAGTGCAGGCTGCCTCTGAGCGCTCGCTGAGCCCCACACCCTCGTCCCTGCTCTGCCCAGGGAGCTGGCTTCCAGGCCTAGGACAGAGTGCTGCTCTCCAAACCCTCCCTCCGCGGGAGCCGGGGGGTGGCGGTTAGCACGGGGATGGAGGAGTGAGGAGGACCAGAATGCTGGGAGGTAGCGGCCAGTCTAAGGCACCGAGAGCCGCTCAGCCCGCCTCTCTTCCTTCCCAGGCTTGCTCCTCCTGGCCACCCTTGCCCTGCTGGCCCACCTCAGTTTGGCCAGGAGTCTCCCCAGGACCACACCGGTCGCAGAAATGTGCCAGTGCCAGTGCTGTAACCACTCCCAAGCCCTGCTGATGGCCGTGAGCAGCACACTTCAGAAGGTGAGCCCTGCAGTGCCCTCCTCTCACCGCTGGGGCTCCGCCTGAGACCTCGGGGCCCACACTGGGAGGCGCCCCCCCCCCCCCCCGCCCCGCGAACTGCAAGGAACCTGGAGTCAAACTGTAGCGGTCACAAGGGGGCAAAGAACTTTACAAATGGCTTGACTATTAACTAGAGTCTCAATGAAACTGTGTCCCCAGAGATAGCAAGGGTGGTAATAAATTAAAATGGCATTTATGTTGGCTGTGACTGTGGAGGAGAAAGGGGCTAGTGCTCTCCACAGCCTGCCAAAGGGAAGGGATTTGGTCAGGTGCCCACTGTTTTTTGGACTTTACATGTTGATCCCCCAAATAGTTATTAGATGCATTGTTTGTGCCGTCCGAGCTACAGAGCTGATTAGATTGTCCCTCCCATTGCTGGCCAGCCTGCCTTATGGTGACGAGGTTCTGGCTCAGAGCCGCACGTCACAGCGAGGGCTGTGACTGCGTGTCCGGTCTCTGTTTCTTAGGAAAGAGATGCCCAGTTTTCTTCACAGCGTCATGCTTTTCCGATTTCATATTTCAATGCAAACTGAATTGTATTCCTTTCTATTAAAACTGCTGCAGTTAGCTCTTGATTTTATTGCACAGGGCTAGAGCAAAGATCAGTGTTTTAACAGATCTCCTGGGAGTGGGTAGCTCACCCTAGACTGTTTGCCTAACTCCACCTGAGAACCGAGGTTTCTTCTCCAGCACCCCCGAGAGACAGACAGACAGACAGACAGACAGACAGAGACAGAGACAGAGAATACTTTTACCTCTGGAAACCTTTAAAATAAGCTAGAGGCCACAAGACCTTCTACGGAAATGCTTTCTTCTTCCTTCTTATCTTACATAATGAACTACCAATCGCACCTCATGGTTCAATCAATCTTAATTAAAAAGGGGGCGCAGCAAGGGAAACCTGCAGAGATAAGTGCTTTGTTTCCCGGAGAAGGTTCAATACGGACTGGATGTGGGTGCTCCAGTGTAAAGAGATGCTGCATGTGATAAAGGTAACTCTTGTACTCCTTGACGTAGTGCTGAAGGTCACAACGGTACAGAATTTGATGAGATGTTTTTTATACCATGACTTGGTTACAAACTAACCAGCAGCTGTGGAAAACAGAGGTGGCAAATGCTTGGGATTCATGGCACCACAGATGTGTGGCATGTGAACCATAATGTTTTCATTTTATTTTATTTTTATATTTGAGCTGGATGCTCAAATTGAACATTTAGTGAAAAATTGAAACTTTTATGGAAAAATATCTAAATTTTCATCTTTTTTTTTTTTGAGACAGGGTTTCTCTTTGTAGTTCAGGCTGGCCCTGAGCTCACTATGTAGCCCAGGCAAGCCTCAAACTCAGCAATTCTCCTGTCTCTGCCTCCCAAGTGCTGGGATTACAGGCATGAGCCACCACACCTGGCAATTTTCATCTTTTTTTGAAAAGATCTGATGAACCACACAGGGCCCACATTCATATTTGTGCTCTCTCTGTCTCTCTTGCTCTAATCAGCTTAAAAATGATTCCACCAGGCTACTAGACACTTGAAGAACAGGATGTGTATTTTGTATTGCTGCTGTTACAGGTTACCACAAATTTAGTGGCTTTTAAAAAAAATGTATTATCTTGCAGTTCAGGTCAAAAGTTCAAGGTGGGGGCCGGAGGGTTAGCTCAGTGGTTCCAGCGCCTGCCTCACAAGTGCAAGGTCCTGAGTTCGATCCCTGGTAACCACATACAATGCTGGGTGTGGAGACTCACGCCCACCAACAATCAATACCACATACCACAGTGCCAGGCGTGGTGGCTCACACCTGTAATCCCAGCACTTGGGAGGCAGAGACAGGAGGATTGCTGAGTTCGAGGCTTGCCTGGGCTACATAGTGAGCTCAGGGCCAGCCTGAACTACAAAGCGAGACCCTGTCTCAAAAAAAAAAAAAAAAAAAAGTTCAAGGTGGGACCCATTGGGCTGAAGTCAGAAGTGTGAAGACCTTGCATCCCTTTGGAGAATGGGGGATGCATTTCCCATCCCTTGTACCTTCAAAGCCAGCACCAGAGTTTATCTCACTGACAGAGTACTTGCCTGGCATGCATGAGCCCTAGGTTCCATTCCCATGGAGAACGGGAATGGAAATAAGCGACGGAGGGCTGCTCCTTTCTTCCCCTGCAGCTCTATTTCCTGTGCCTCCCTTCCCCATCCACCAGAACCTGTGGTTGCACCGGCCCCACCTCCATCCTCAGGATGGTCTCTCTCTGCCATGAGGTTGGCTGATTAGCAACCTGAAGGTGACCTACACCTTAATTCCCTCTTTACCACGTCACTTAACATATTCACAGGTTCCCTGGAGGGAAAGAAGACATCTTTAGAGGTGAGGGTACTAGACCACCTGGAACACAGAGGGACTGTACTGCTTGGCTGCAAATGTGTTCTGCTCTTTCAGGCCTTGGTGCTTGATTCCCTCAGCCTGAAACCCCTTCTCTTCCTGGAACACTCTAATCTTCCTGCAAATGGCTGATCTCCAGTGAAGACTCTCCTAGAGTCTCTCTGCACTTATTCTCTTCTCAGCTGCTGACAAGTGTTTGGGCTCTTGCAACATTATCTTCACAGCTACACTTGGAATCCAGTAGTGCATACTGTAGTCTTTGTTGTGTACTCAATACTATAGTATCCAGCACACATCAGGCTTGTTGACTGGAAAAATAATCTCAAGCTTCAATCAGAAAGTCACTGACTCCTTGAAATGCTTTGCATAATTCTGTTAACAGGGCTTGCCAGCATGCCAGGAAGATGATGTCTCTGTGTGTGTATGGCATGTGTTTGTACTTCAAATTAAATCTCAGCTAGTCTTTAGGGTGTGCATGTTTGTTATAGCTGTCAAGCTGTGACCTTAACAGTCCCCCTTTAGAAGTTATGCTTGAGAAATATATTCATAAAACAGAGACACTTTGGCAAACGAATAAATGGTTCTCGCCAGAAGCGAGAATCACAGTGTGGTGTACATGGTGATCAGCACGACCTGTTGGGGTGACTTACATGTTTATACAGTAGGGAAAGCTGTTAAATAGACAAACATGTCCTAAGCTGAGGGAGAGAGGAGGGAGCAAGAGAATATAAAGGATCTATTTTATCTCATGAAAATCTCAAGCTTCTTACAGAAACTTAAATTAAGGTCAGCCAGCTCCAGCCAGGCCTTTTGTTAGTACGTAACTGAGCTTCTCTTCATGTTTTTGTTTTTGTTTTTTTTCATAGGCCAGGCAAACCTTAGGCTCGTATCCCTGTAGTCCTGAAGAGATCGATTATAAAGACATCACAAAAGATAAAACCAGCACAGTAAAAGCCTGTGTGCCCATGGAACTAGTAAAGGTATGGAAAATTTCCTCCCAAAATACCCAATAAAACTAAATTGCACACCAAACCACAGCTGCTAAAAACATTCATGTCTCTTGTCCCTATTAGAAGTTACATTTTCAAAGGCCAGTTGTGATGGTACATTCTTATAATCCCAGCACTCATGAGGCAAGGGCAAGAAGATTGTTACAAATTCAGGCCAGCCCAGGCTCCAAAGTGAGTTCAAGGCAAGACAAGGGTACAATGAAAGACTGTGTTTCAGAAAAAGAAGTTACATTTTGAAAAAAATTTTAAAATTCAGATGTTTTGTCACAACAATGTAAATACACTTAAAATCCCTAACTTATGCATGTAACAATACTTAACAATGAATTTTATATTGTTTGTTCCTAATTTTAAGTTTGAGATGAAACATCAGATTTATATTAATACATGTACAAATTTGTCTCATTTATACTACTGGTTTCTCTTAGTTCACTGGAAAAGGCTTTGTGTTTTTATCTGTCTCTTTCTTGTAAGAGAGTCTTTTTTTGTCTATAATTTGCACTCTGAGTAATATTCTGGCCATTCTTTCAGAAGTATGATACAAAGTGTATTAAGTATCATTATTTTCTAATTACTCTGTTGTAAAGTTTTTAATGGAAGAAAAAAGAATGCTATTTATCATTTTCCTTATTAATATCTACTTGTATTTAAAAATTTTTAAAGATATCTTTGATACATGCTTTTTCCCTCTAGAATGGGAGTTGCCTGGCTTCTGGACATGCTTCTTTCACAACTGTAAGTAAAAAAACTAAAGGTTTCCTCCCATGTTATGAGTTCAAGGTATTGATGCCTGACTATTCTTTCTTCCAGAATTGGAGCTGCCTGACTTCCAGAAAGACTTCTTCTATGATGGTAAGAAACATCACCCTTTCTTTAAGTACAATAGAGGGTAATGTTCTTAGTCCATTTCATGGTTTCTTTTCCATTTTGTCATGTCATTCAGAGCCTGTGCCTTAATAGCATCTATGAGGACTTGAAGCTGTACCAGCTAGAGTTCAAGGCCATGAATGCAAAGCTTCTGATGGATCCTAAGAGGCAGATCTTTCTAGATCAAAACATGCTTTCAGCTATTGATGTGCTGATGCAGGTGAGGTCTCTTCTGACTAGTGAGAGCACCTTTTCACGCTGAAGGTAGCGACCCAGAGCTCCTTACTAGATTAGGAGAGGTCCACACATCCTCTCTGAAAAACCCTGAGGAAAGGACGCCCTCTACAGGGAGCACAAATGTGGGCCCACACAGAAGCCCTTCTCCCACTTGCTGGCCACGAGGTGTGCATTAGGCTCTTCGCAGGTGACTTCATGCATTTTCTTCTTATCCCCACAACAACCATATGAGGTCTCCCCAAAGGAGGAAATTGAAACAGAAGAGAATGAAGCCATTTGTTAAGCCTCTTGAGACACAGAGGCAGGATCTCTTTCCAAAGAATCTTGCTAGACTTATCTTCTCACTCGCCCCTAGGGGGCAGCAAATATTGCTAGAGAAAAAAGGATTAGGGCCTTCTTAGGGCACATGTTGAACCAAAGCATAAACAAAATAAAAGAATAACCTACCACCTAGGACATTCAGGCAGGAACTTGCTGTGCCTTTTACGGGGCAAGCATATCATAATGTGCTAGTACAAGACACACAAATAGGGAAGATAAGAAGTAAAATAGTGCTTTGTTGCCTAAG
Organism: Thryonomys swinderianus; assembly: GCA_004025085.1. Classification (NCBI taxonomy): domain Eukaryota; kingdom Metazoa; phylum Chordata; class Mammalia; order Rodentia; family Thryonomyidae; genus Thryonomys; species Thryonomys swinderianus. Next base: position 14,840 of record PVIC010032172.1, read on the forward strand.
GAATGGGGTGGAAATTTCGTTGCAGAAATCATTGTCTGAAAAACAGTGGACTTTTTTATTTCATTATTTGTGTGTGTTTGTATGTATCCACACACCAGTGCCATGTTATCTTTTTCAAAGACACTGAACTTCATGCAAGTTCCAAAGAATCTTGCCACAGAGACTTATAGTTTAAAAGTTGATGTCTAGGACCATAAGTCAGGTGGGGACAGTGGAATCAATTTTGCCAGTAATCTGACAACTAACCCACGTCAGTTAATGCCACTGTGCCTCAGTTTACTCATCTGTAAAATGGGATGACTTTGGGTGCACTACCTTTCTTTTAGGCTTTTTGTGATGGGCACATAAGAGTACTGGTCATCTTTAAAGCAAAGATCCCTGTTTTCTAATCAAAAGATTAAACCTGGAAAAATCTATTGCAAGTTTCATTTCTCTTATACAAAAGTTTCTATAGTACAAGTGTCTATGACTGATAGTTCTGATTAATAGCAATCTATAACCTCTATTTTAAAAAGGACTGGGACTTCTCAATATAACCTATAAAATTTAATTAGATATTGCTGCATATGTCATCTTGACAAAACACAACTGCTGGTGATTTTCTCAGTAGTTCTAAGGATCTTTTCAGAGCTCACTGAAGATGTGTGTGTGTGTGTGTGTGTGTGTGTGTGTGTGTGTGTAGATGAATGTTTCCTGTCTCAGATTCTGCTGGACCATCTGTCTGAGCTAAGATCTGGGTTGGGTTTAGGAGTGTAATGGTGGACTGGGTTGCAGGCTCTGCAGCATACGCTGGCTTCGCCCATTTTCGCAGGTGCATGTTTTCACTGTAGAATGCTATCTGTGTGATGCTCACTATTTGCTCTTCTAGGCCCTGAATGTCAGCAGTGAGTCTGTGCCACAGAGACCTACTTTTGAAAAACTAGATTTTTATGAAACTAAAATCAACCTCTGCATACGTCTTCATGCTTTCCGAAATCGTGCGGTGACTATCAACAGAATGATGAACTATCTGAGTTCTTCTTAAAAGGCTAAGGGCCCTCTCAACCTCAAATTTATAAAATTTGGCTCAAAGAAATTGTAGTATGCTGGGGTTAGAAATTGGGGAGGGATGCCGGGCGTGGTGGCTCACGCCTGTAATCCCAGCACTCGGGAGGCAGAGACAGGAGGATTGCTGAGTTTGAGGCTTGCCTGGACTACATAGTGAGCTCAGAGCCAGTCTGAACTACAAAGCGAGACCCTGTCTCAAAAAAAAAAAAAAGAAAGAAAGAAATTGGGGAGGGAAAGAGAGACCTGGTCCTACTTATGTTCCTACAAGAATCCTCTTGCTTCGGTTACATTAGTGTACCCCTATTTGAAAAGTGGTGGGACTACATCCACATAATCCTTAAATCAAGTGACTTTCAATTTATACCTTAATATTTATTGCTCATAAGTATTTTTAAGTTTTTATGAGAAAATTGATAGCAAGGGGAAAGTATCCTTCCTGAATTTCTTTCTTTCCCTTTAATAGAAGAATAAGAATTGATAAGCTATTTCTCTACCAGTGTTTATAGAAACATTCAAGCATCATTTATTTAAAAATATTTATTGGTATATTTTGTAGTCATAAAATTATGTGAGCTAATTTATATTTATTTATTTATATTTATTAAATTATTTGTATCAGACATGAAACAAATGTTGAATAATAAAGCAATGGGTTGAAAATAATTCTTACATGTTTCTAATGTAATTGGGCCAGTTAAGTGTTAAAATACACATTTTGGAAAAACTAAAACCTGAGATGAAATTTAAACAAATGATTCACAAAGATGGTCACCATGTCCTCATCCATTTCCCAGGTCCCTTAATCTCAGTTCTATAAGAAACCTACTAAGACTAGATGGGTTTCAACACTGAGGCTGCCATTAATTTATGGTTTCTGAGAGTTTGCTTTTTTTTTTTTTTTTTTTTTGAGGCAGGGTCTTGCTTTGTAATTCAGGCTGGCCCTGAGCCTACTATGTAGCCCAGGTAAGCCTCGAACTCAGCAATCCTCCTGCCTCTGCTTCCCAGGTGCTGTGATTACAAGCGTGAGCCATCACGCCAAGAAGAGTTTGCTTTTTAATCTTTGTTCAACATCTAAATCTATCCAAAGGTAAAATACATATAAATGTTAACCCATAGGCCTATGACGCATAGTTTGTTACACAAATAATCATAATTTTCTTCTCTTAGGAAAAATACCACTACGAGGACTACTACTTAAATTATTCTGATTTTTATGATGCTTTGAACTATCAGGAGGGCGTTTACTTTTAATTACAAACAGAAAAGCTCTCCATTTGCTTCAAATTACACTCGTTTAATTAATTTCCACATATATAACTTTTTGACTTGACCGATGTCTTCTTTATGAGCTAAATATGAAATTTCACCTTTTACCTTTAAACCGTGTAAACTTAAGATTCTATCCACAAATGTCATGTTATTTTGGTACTTTGATAATTGTTCCTTACTAGAAAAAAGTAAAAGATCCCAAATATCTCCTCATTGTTCTTCCCCTGGCCCTGTCCTGGCCCCCACGAGCCCGCAGCTGGGCTCCCCACATGGCAGATTGCTCGCTGCTCACACACCACCCAGGAGCCCCTCGCGCGAGCAGTGCCCCCAGAGCCCGAATGAGCTGCAGCTGCCGCGCACAGAGGCTTCTGTCCTTCCAGAGGGAGCGGGGTTTGGGAGCACCGGCCTGGGAGCATCTCGAGGTTGCACAGTTGCTGTTACTCTTCTGTCCTGTGGCACCTGCTGCCGTGGGCCTGGAGACAAGGACGGCAGAGGGTGGTCCCCTCCACAGACCGGGTTCACACAGGGGGACCGGCGTTGCTAGGAATCACCACGGTACCCTTCAGACCGTGACTGGCCCAGGAGACACCTTCACAACTAATTCCATCCCTCACGGTGGGGCAGGTGCTCCTCCGCTTTTGTCTTCTTTTAGGCTGGAGTCTGCGCTTTACAGCCATGCGCCATGACCCAGTGGCTTAACAGCTTCCTCTCTGAGTCCTCTTCTAAGAAACAATGATACGTGATGGTGGAACCTGCCCGGAAGGATCAGAGAGTTAATGGAGAGACCCAGCAGAGCGCTGCCCCGGCACCGTCAGTTCACACAACTGCTGGGGAATCTTAGACTAGTCCTAGCTTTTGGCTCTGGCAGTCCCGGCACGCTGCTTAAGCCTCTTTGCTGCTGCTTCCTTCTGTGACCCTCTGAGATGTCCGTGGTGAGATTAAGCAGCACAGAGCAGGGCTGGTGCTCGGGTGAGCTCGTCACAGGTCCTCGGTCCTCGGCTTGGTGCCTTCAACTTCCCCATGCCCCATCCTCGTGGCGTGGTCAGCTCAGGAAGCTTCTGGGAAGAGAGGAGTCAAAGCCAAATGTGGCGACGGTGTAGCTTAGAAAGACCAAATCCTCCCCAGAAATACTCCCCAGTCACAGCCCTCTGGAGATTCATTTGACTAATAAACTACTCCATTAGAAAAGAAAAACCGCACATGTCTCTGCCACACCTGAGAATGACGTCATGGGGGAGGCAGTAAACAGAAACCTCTGTGGCGGCAGCTCCCCTGAGGTAGAGCTTTGGGGACAGAGGGCCCTGATGCCCTAGCCGCCGTGGAAGGGAGTATGGAAAATCAGGGGCTGCAGGAGCGCTCCAGACTGCCAAGGAAGGAAGCAAGCATAGGGGCCGAAAGGGAAGCAGACAGCTTTGTGGGGCCCAGCGCGGAGCCATCATGAGTCCTGTTGGCTGTGTTGCCCAGGGTCGTTCGGTTGTCCTCAGGAAAGGAGTAAATGGCTACCGAAACAGTAGCTTCACAGCTTACCCCAAAGGGCATGCAGTGTTTTAGGTAACAAAAAGCTCCAGCCCCATCTTGCAAACATTGAATTGCATGTACCTGAAATGTTTTGAAATGATGTTTTAAAACAGTGGATGGTGGTACACATGGGTTTGTGGCCGCAGCTACTCGGGAGATGGAAGCAGAACCCCAGTGACTGAGGGCCAGCCCGGGCCACCCTGTGAGAACCTACTTCAAAAAAATGCTTTAACTGAATGTATGCTTAATTTTTGGTTGAAATGTATTTTTCACAAATGAGCACAAAATACTTTAGTCCTATGTATCTTTATGCTTAATATTAAAAGTGCAAGTGTAAACTCAGGATGTAGCTCAGTGGTGGTGTGTGCCTAACATGTACAAGGCCCTGGGTTCCATCCCGAGCACCACAAAAAGAAAAAGAGAAAAAGAATAGAAATTATAGCATCAGTATAATATTAGAAAATATTATCTATGGGATCATTTTCAGAAAATCCAGTAGCCAAGGGCTATAGTTTCTATGCATTTATCACAAATAGAAAAGGGACCTGAGGCAGAATTCTATCCAAATATGTGTGTTGAGCCGGTAGCAGAGGCATGATTTGCAGCCATGTACCCAGCTGGCCAGCTCCTTCCAGTGCAGCTTTTGTCTCTCATATTAAGGTCACAGTAAGCCAAGGAACGTTTTCACCATCGCCTCCTAGACATCATCAGAATTATTTAGGTGCCTCTCTTCACCTCATTACAAATAGGGGACATGTTGCATCACTTGTATTTTTGTGTTTCCAGCACCTGCCACTCAAATGAAGGAAGCTACCATGGGCTCCCACATGCTTCTCATTTCTTTTTCTAACCAAAATGTAAACAAGAAAGTCTGTCTTCTCTTAAAGGGAAATTATTTCTGCTTACCAAAAAAAGAATTAAAGAATTAAAAATGCATATGCTTCCTTGCTTCAAAATAACCACACATGTTTGTAATAAGAGAAGTTCCTCTTGAGTTAAAGTAATTTCCATGTCTGTAGTTTGGGGTTATATGATTATCACTCTTTAAAGATATGTTGGACAGAGAGTGTAGCTGAGTGGTAGAGTGTTTATCCAGTGTGTGTGAGGCTCTGGATTCAATCCCAGCTCTGCAAACACACACACACAGCAAAAAAAAAGTGTTACCAAATCACACCCCACTAGTGAACTGGAAAGTATTTTCCTTCCTCTTAGGAGGCAGAAGTCTTAGAAGCACACGTTTGAACAACTTCAAGAGACTCGAGCAATCTTTTCCCTCACTGGTTTCTACACTGCCCATGACAAAGCAGATCAGGGGTCCAGCAGGGCTCCTGGTAACCCCTCAAAACTCTGCCTCTGCATGGACCCCTCTGAAAAAGCTCCTCTTTCGGGTGCTTTCCCAGTGTCAGTTCCCAGATAAGACTTCTTAGCACAAATGGCTTCCACAGCTAAAGGAAAGTTTTAAAATGCATTAAATTAGGCTAACCCACCCCTATAGTTGTTTTCATAAGTAATAGAACCTTCTTTAGATTTCCAAACTTCTTAAGTAGAAAATGCTATTATAAATGCAAGGAGCATCACCCTACTTGAAAATCATATTCGTCCAAATAAGTATGGCCAAAACGTTATCTACCAAATGCAGGATGCCTGGAGATAACAATTTGTACCTTCTCCCAAAAAGTATTTTACCAATTATCAAGAGCCAATCTAATCTTTTGTTTTCTTGGGCAAGCCTTTTTCAAGACCAGATTGGAAGACGGATGTGGTGGCTCACACCAGTCATCCCAGCACTGAGGAGGCAGAGGCAGGAGGATTGCTGAGTTTGAGCCTTGCCTGGGCTACATAGTGAGCTCAGGGCCAGCTGAACCACGAAGTAAGAGCCTTTCTTTTTTTTTTTTCTTTTTGAGACAGGGTCTTGCTTTGTAGTTCAGGCTGACCCTGAGCTCACTATGGTGCCCAGGCAAGCCGCCGCGAACTCAGCAATCCTCCTGTCTCTGCCTCCCGAGTGCTGGGATGACAGGCGTGAGCCACCACATCCGGCATTGTGGTATGCGATGTTGGTTGTTGGTGGGCGTGTCTCCATGCCCAGCATTATATGTGGTTACCGGGGATCGAACTCAGGACCTTGCGC
>PVIC010032173.1:0-20871 GCA_004025085.1 Thryonomys swinderianus
CGCCGTCTCCTGAGCAATGTCCACACCACACACGCATCGAGTTTCATGCCGCGTTACACCGCAGATGGCGTCTCTTCCTGTAGCCTAGTGAGATGCAGACCCCATCCCCACCCCAGTGAAGAAATCCTTCCAGAGGCACTGGGGTGACCCTCTGAATTATGAGGGGTCACAGTTTAGCCACACACACCACACTGCTGTGGGGCCTGTTTTCAGTGACCCCAAATAAGCCGGCAGGAGCGAGGCCAGCCTGTTACTGGACAGATAGACATACTTACCCCTCGCAGCAGCGTTTGGGCTCCTACTGAGGGAACCAAGGCCAGAGGCCCAAACAAGGCTCAGCCGGCCCAGGAAAAGCCCCGGAGCTCGGACCCGCCTCGGGGTCTGTCCCGCCCTGGTGTGGGCTGAGCAGCACCGACACCGGCCTGACAAGAATGCTAAGCAGTAAACCTTTAATTCCTTCAAATATTAATTTATAGAAGAGATAACTTTTAGACTTGAAATTTTCTCCAGAAATGACATATGGAGAAGGGAATATATTCACACTTGGCGAGCACCGCTACCTAATTGGTCTCAACGTATCAGGATATCTTTACGCAACCCTTTCTTTGCAGGACCTCTGAGGACCTACAGTGGACACGGGGCCGGGTCAAGTCTGAGACGGAAACTGGAACGGGGGACAGATTTCACCCCAGAGCACAGTGAGGCTTTGACGTTAATTTACTTAATATCCTGCTTTTACTAAGAAGCTTCTGGAAGAAAGTGGACATGTCCAGCTTCCCCGCCCACCAGTGTCGCCAAGGGACCAGCGCACAGCCGCGGCCCTGCGGGAAGGATGGCTGCCCTGAGTTCCTCACAGGCCATGAACCCGGCACTTCCGTCCGTCACACTACGAGAGGAGCAGGTCTGAGAAGCTTCCGTGGGGGGCCAGGGATGGAAGCCACTGACTGCCTGACTTTGCCCCCGGCTTAGACTGCCTAACACCTCAAAGAGAGGTGCTCAGTGCGGGAGGCTCCTCCCTTCTTCCTGGGACCCTTCTTATGGATTTTGGCGCCTTCTAGAATGTTCTTTCCGGCCCTGTAGTCCCTGGGATGCCTGAACCCGTGCTGGGGAGGCTCACTTCATCCGTGGTACCTGAGGGGAAGTTCATTCTGGAGTCAAGAAGCGGCTGGGGGTGGCTGCTTCCCCCCAGGGGACGACTCCAGTCTTTCTCCTCAGCTCCAAGGCCGACGCCAGGCGTGAGGTTTGGATACGGGTCTCCCCAAGGCCGAGTGTCGAGCCTCGGTCCCCAGCCAAGAGGGGAGCGGGGCCTCGCGGGCAGCTTAGGGTCCCTGGATGGGGTGTGAGGCCCTGCTGTCCCCTCTCCCCTTCCGGGCCAGCCGTGTGTTCGGACACGTGCTCCCACCGCTGCCCTCTGTAACAGTCACCAGAGGCCGAAGCAAGGGGCGCTGAATCTTGGATCGAACCAGAGACTCACAGAGAACTCAACTTGTTTTCTATATGACTTAACTGCCTGGAGTATTTTATTACAGTGATAATGCGGAAGCTTGAATAACAGCGCAGACCCTTCCGTGCCCGAATGGGCTCAGCGTGGCTCCAGGAGACACGTGGTGCATGTGCGGAAACCCTCACCTCACGCCACTGCAGGTTTCAGGGGGAAAGTTCCTGCTTCTCTTCCCTGACAATCACCTTAACAAGTATTAGAAAACTCTCAAGACCAATTTTTTCTTTTTCTTTTTTTGAGACAGGGTCTCGCTTTGTAGTTCAGGCTGGCCCTGAGCTCACTATGGTGCCCAGGCAAGCCTGGATCTCAGCAGTCCTCCTGCCTCTGCCTCCCGAGCGCTGGGATGACAGGCGTGAGCCACCACACCGGCACTTGTTATGTGGTACTGACTGCTGGTGAGCGTGAGTCACCACGTCTGGTATTGTTGTATGTGGTTTCCGGGGATCGAACCAGGGACCTTGCGCTTGCTAGGCAGGCACTGGGCCCACTGAGCTAAATCTCTGGCCAAGACCAGTTTTCATTAAGGTCATGAATTTATTTTGGAGATAAGCGAGAAAGGAAGCGAGGGACCCAGAAGCCACCAGGCGACTGTCAGTGCTCTGAGGGCTTTTGGTACCGGCCGGCTCGAGGGCTGTGCGTACCATGAAGGTTTGCACCGCAAGTCTTTCTGTTTCAAGTTCGAGAGTAACTCTGGGACTGACCCACACATTTTGAAGTCTGTCACGAAACTCTACCATTGAGATCCACGTAGATTGAAAAGAAAAAACACAGATGTACGCTGTAGTGAACAAAGGAGTTGAGATAGCCAGATTCCTTTCATTTTATAGCTTTTAATTTACCTGTCTTTGTGTTAAGTAAGATCTTATGATTTCTCAGGTGATGGCTGTGCTTAAGATTTTTTAAAAAAATTTAAACTCAAAGGACAGTTGAAGCCTAGGGAACTCATATTCAAAGTGCAAAAAATCGGAGCAATCGTGCTGTAAAACTAGCCAGGAAACACAGCACTTTGGCAGTAAGGAAAGCACAGAATGTAATTAGAATTCTAACGAAGGCAGCAAAATACATAGATCACATGAATAAACGATGTACCTTTAATGCCTCCACAGCCCCGTGGGAGGCTCGGGAGGGATGAGTCACCCGGGATTAGCTCCCCCACTAATGACATCTCGCTTATCTTCCCATCCCAGTTAATACCCTAATTGCACCCCAGCGAAGCCTGGAGACGGCCAGCAGCCTCCGATGCTGTGTGAATCTCCTGCCCTCTCGCTCAGGACTGGGGGCCTCCTGTCAGAGGCATTTCCATTTGCAAATGGGCTGGGGCCTCTTGATTTATTTTATCACGGGAGCAAAGCTCCATCCCCAATCTCTGGATATGTCTTGTGCCTTATCTTCTAAGGGCCCCTGGCCTGCAGAGGTCACCCGCTGGCTGGAACTTAATTAGGCGGCGTTTGAAGGTCTGCCGGCCTCTCTGGCAGCTGGCCACCTTATCTCCTGGCGCAGGAGCCCCTGGAGAGGCCGTGCCTGCCGAGCTCTGGGGCTACTGAAGAGGGCTTGAGATTGATTTCTGATTTACAAAACAGAACAATACAAAATAAACCCTTTCTTTCCCATATTAACTGGGAAGCTCAGATTACCTTTAGGAGAACGAGCATAAGGCCCAAGAAATCCTAAAGGTTACAGGAGGCGAGGAGTAGAGTGGACGGAGGGGTGCTGGGCAAGTCCACCCTGCCCACCGGACAGAGCTGACCCTTGGGCAGGTGCCTCGGGTCCTCAGCAGAGACTGGGGTGAAGCAGGACCAGAGGCGTCCTGAAGGACAGAGCCCACAGACACTGGGCTCCCCACGCAATAGGTGCTAGCTCATCTGGCCTGGAGGACACCCCGGTGCTCAGGTGCCCAAGGTGGCGGGCACAAGACCTCTTCTGCATTTACCAAGGTGTGTGGGTTCTCCTCTTCTGGTCCTTAGTCACACAGTCAACAGCCACCCAGGCCTGGCTCCCTCCAGCAGCCCGATGTCAGCCGCGGGGCCTCTTCTGCCCTCCACCCTGTGTGACTTGGTCCACCAGACAGCCAGGTGGCAGCGAGCTGGGGCCCCTCTGACTGCGGCTAAGTGCCCAGGTTCTGCCACAGGAGCTCCCAGGCCTGGCCGAGTGTGCGATGCACACCTGTGAGCCTCGCTGCCCGGGAGGCCAAGGCAGGAGAAGCACAAGTTCAAGGCCAGCTTGGGCATCTTGGCAACTCTGCAGACACGGTCTCAAAATAAAAAGCGAAAAGGGGCTGGGAATGTGGCTCCGTGTAAAGGTCCTGGGTTCAGCTCCTGGTGTGGCGAGAAGAATGAACAGATCGGAGTCCAACGGGGCGCCAGCTGGGCCTCTGTGACCACCGAGCAGCAGCCAGGCCTCCTGCCTGCGGGGAGTCACCCTCGTGCCCTCTTTCCGCACTGCAGTGCCCCTGGCTGCCCCGAGCGCCGGGTCTCCCGGCACGAGCTCCGGCGGGTGGAGGTCCTGCTCGGCTGCTCAGCAGGCCTTCGGTCGCCAGCCCAGGGCAGCAGCTGACTCTGAACGCCCAGCGCCGCTGCAGGCCGAACAACCCGTCTTCTCTCCGCGGGACCCTTTGTAGCTTCTCCGTCACCTTCTCTTTGATCCTCTGCACAACCAGACGAGTGAACAGGGACGGTCGGGCTTCTGCTGCTTCCCAGCCGCGTCTGGGTCAAGCAGAGGGTCCCGGCCCCTGGCAGGGCAGAGCTTGGCTCTGCCGGACTTGACCTCCTTCCTGCTGCTCGGCTGGGTGCTCCTATGTAGGGTACAGCCTGCCTGGCCTTCCGTGGCACCCGCGGGTATTGTCAGGGAAGACATTTTTGAAAAACAAAAGAATTTCAAGGCAGCAGTAGTGGAGCAAGTGCCCAGCCTGGCCTGCCCCCTAGGAGGGGTGCCCACGGCTGAGTGGCTCGGGCAAGGCCACTGATCTATGGCTCTGTTGGCCCCGGGTCCCAGGTCCTCTTTACCGCTTTTGTCTGCCTTCCTGATTCAACTTTTAGTTTTTATCAACAAAGCTTTTGTGTCACAAGTTGAAAAGTACACCCCACAGGCTCCTGTACTGTTCCTTCACCCCTCACTGCCGAAACGTCCTTCGGAGACGGACAGTGTCCATGGCACACATCGGTGCCCGGAGGACTTGTGACTCTCACAAAGGGAAAATGTCACCACAGCACCAATTTAATCCTCTGAGGCTATTTTTTTTTTTTTTTGAGACAGGGTCTTGCTTTGTAGTTCAGGCCCTGAGCTCACTATGTAGCTCAGGCAAGCCTGGAACTCAGCAATCCTCCTGTCTCTGCCTCCCGAGTGCTGGGATGACAGGCGTGAGCCACCACGCCCGGCACTGTGGTGTGTGGTATTGATGGCTGGTGGGCGTGAGTCTCCACGCCCAGCATTGTATGTGGTTACTGGGATCCAACTCAGGACCTTGCGCTTGCGAGGCAGGCGCCGGAACCACTGAGCTACATCTCCGGCCAACTCCTCTGAGGCTTTTAATGGCTTCAGCTGCACACCATCAATGTGGGTTCAGACCCAAGCACATCTGGCCAAGAATGTCCCGCAGCCTCTGCTTTCCACCCGCAGCCCTGGAACACGCGTGACCCAGCCGGGGGGCGCCCGCACCACTGGGAGACTCGCTGAAACACAGATCTCTGGACCCTGCCCTGAGTTTCCCGCTTATGCATTTTTACTGAAATCCAACCCAGAGTCCTCTGTGTGCTGCTGAGCACTCTTCCGTAGTTCATGTTTAAAATATACTTCTTGTGGGCCAGGGATTTAGCTCCGTGGCACCGTGCCTACCTTGCAAGCACAAGGGCCTGAATCCAATCTCTGGTACCATCCCCCTCCCCAAATATATATACACTTAGGAAGATTCTCATGGAAGTTGACTGTGAGGATAGACTTGGAAAAGCCCATCCCAGCGCAATCCAGCATTGCTTTCTGAGCTGACACGTGAACTTATTCTCCAGTTATTTCCACACGCATTCAGTGAGTCTGAAATGTAGAGAGGCGCTGGGGGTTCAAAGCCGTCTCCTTCTCCTCTAGGAGCTTCAGGAGTCGGGACGCAGAGAAGCCGAAGACCGCAGGGTCTGTGGGCCGCTCGCTGTCCTGGCTGGATCACGCTTCACAGCACCCACGGCAAGAAAGAGGGGGCGGACGGGGCTCCCAGAGCCGCCCTGGTCACTCAGTTGCCTGGGAGAAGGTGGCCTTTGTGTCCCTGTGTTGTGGGCTTGGCCTGTAACTTTACGGTCCTGAGACATCCGTGACCGAGGGTGGCCCGCCGAGGGGGGTGCCGGGCTGGGCTTAGCCTCTGCCGTGACCGCGGGGGTGTGAGCCCTCTTCCTTTTGCGGTGCTGGGGACGGAGCCCAGGGCCTGTGCGTTCTGGCAAGGCCTCCATGGCTGTGCTGCATCCCCGGGCCCTGAGACTCTTCGTGATACTCCACCTGCGTCCCGCGTCCCGCACCGTGTACCCTTAGGTAGCCAGTTCTGGTCCTGACTTGCCCTTCTGAGCACCCACCAGCGTGGCGCCCTGGTTGAGGCCTGATGGGTCCCGCCTCCATGGGTGGGTTTTCTCTCGCTATGTGAATGCAGCAGACAGACACATGGACAGGAACTGGCCCCCAGTGGGAAGCCGTGGAGGGCAGCAGACGCTTCCTGCCTGGCCTTCGGGCCGCAGGGGAGAGCCGTCTCCTCCACAGCGTCTGCAGCGCGAGCAGGAAGCGCCCGTCCGGGAGCAGGGCGCCCCGGGCAAGCGCTCTGTGGGAGGAGACGGTGGCCTCCTTCCCAGGGCACAGCGCGCTCCTGCCCACGGGGCCCTTTGTCAAGGTCGGTTATTACGGTGCGTTTTTCCACAAGTTCGTCCAACAAGCCAGGTGGTCCTGACACAGTAATCGACGTTACTTCCAAGCGGGGACCGGGCTCCTCCTCAGCACAGAACCTGCCCGCTGTTGGAATGTAAGTCAGCACGTCTCCGACGGCCATCGGCTGACAGGGCCTCAGGGAGGACGGTGACTCTTGAGGGGCAGCACTCTGTGAGGGTCCCAGGCGACTGCCTGAAAACCTCCGTGGGGTCCCCAGACCTGCTCGCTCTGGAACCTGCCTCTTTCCCCTCTTACTTGCTCTCCAGGGGATTCTTGAAAACACAGACATTTGCAAAGACTCCTCGGGAGTCAAACCCTAGAGCGCGGGAGTGACCGCCCTGAGCGTGCTGGCCCGCTCTGGGAGGGCAGAGGCAGAGCCCACCCGCCGGAGACAGAGCTCGCGTGGCAAAGAGCCCTGCACACAGGAACGGCAGCAGAGGCAGGCCCGAGGGCCACTGACTCCCTGCGGGCAAATGGAAGCCCCTGGAATCTCTGGGCTTCCAGAAGGCTTCTTGGGGAACGCTGGCGGACCCGAGTCACGGCGGGGAAGGAAGCCTGCGCCCGCCACCCCACGGCTGCAGTCAGAGGACTGCGCGGATCGGCCTGTGCGGGGAGAGAGCAGCAGCCAGGCGGTGCCTTAGGGGGCGCTCCTGCGCTCAGGGTGAGGCCCCCCGCCACAGACCCTGCTGCCTCTCCATCCCGCACCTGCCCTCTCGGCCCGCACTCCGGCTCCTGCTTGCACGGCCCCCGTCTTCCTGGCGCCCAGCCTTTCTGGCCCGCCACCCCTCGCTGCCCACGCCGCCCGTGCCCCGCCACGGCCTCCCTCTCCCTCCTCAGTTACACGCCGCTTGTGCTGTCTGCGCCTCCAGGCCGGCACCGCCCCGCCCGCCCAGCAGGCTGTGGCACTTGAGACGTGGATTATGCCACCGAGAAGCTACATCCGAAGTTCTGTTGCCCTTTCATGGGTTAGGTATCCGTGGCCCCCCGTCCCGTGGCCCCGCGTCTTACAGCACGGCCCACAGAGCCCGCCTGCGCGGCCCCTAACCCTCCGCGTCCTCTCCGGCTCCCTGCTCCCCGCTCCTGCCACCGGCCCCTCAGTGCTTCTCCCTCAGAGAAACGGGCTCTGGGCGTTTCCTTCACCCGCCGCTTCTGCGCAGAGGCTGCTTCTCCGGATACCTCAGCGGTTGGCGCCCTCCCCGCAGCAGTGGGCAGATTTCGGTGCCCTTGGGCACACCCGGGCTCACCCCGCTCCCCACCCCACCCCCGGGAGACTTGTGTTTCTCCATCGCGTTTCCCCCCCGACAGCCACGCCCTCTGCCTCCCGACTAGGCCTCTCGCCTTCTCTCCGCCCTCACTGGGGCGTCAGCTCCCGGGATGCAGGTCTTCGTCTGCCCCATGTGCCCACATCTCGGTGGGTGCTGCGCAAGTGCAGTGACTGTCGCCGTGCGCTGGAGCAGAGGGGGCGCCGGCTGCCGGGCGGGAGCCACGTGGGCACGCGCTGTGGCTGCCGTGGCCGGGAAGGCCACAGCCCGGGGTGGCGGCTCAGCAGTGGTCAGGCCTCCGAATGCTGAGTGTGGGCAGAGAGGACTTGCTGATGGGCTGGCTGTGGAGCACGGGGAGAGAGGAGGAAGGGAAGGAGAGGGAGGAGAGAGGAAGACAGACAGACGGACGGACAGAGATGGGGTGTGGAGAATGCCAAGGCCTCTCCAGCCAGAAAGAGCAGTGATGAGTTTACGGTGCTATTTGGAGCGTGTGCTGCCTGTTAGACATCTAGGCGGTGACTCTTTGAGTCGGGGGTCGGGTGCACGGGCCTCGGTCTAGGTGGCACATCTGGAGCGCGGGCGCCCACGGGGTGGTGGGGGGAGCGCAGTGGGCACCAGTCCAGCCCTGGAAGTCATGCAAGGCGAGGCAGAGGCCGTTAGCAGAAAGACTCTGCGGGGCTGCGGTGCCCGTGGGTCAGGCTGCCGCGGGGTCTTCTCGCCTCGGCCGCTCCTGGCCCCGCAGACGAGGGCATTGCCCGCAGCTCCAGCCTCCCGCCCACCACGGCTTCTCACCCGGAGCCAGCGGGCCGTCTCAGCGGGAGCGGAAGGCAGGGCGCCAGGAAGGCTGCACGCACCACCTGGGCCTGCGCTCAGCCCGGCCCGGCCTCCGGCCACAGCTGCCTCCTGTAGCCCCTCCACCCGCGAGCCCCGCCCCGGGCTGCGAGCCGGCCCTCGGTCCAGAACGCCCCTCCGGAGGCCTCGGGCTCACACCCTCTCTCCCCCTCCCTCCCCCTCCTCCCTCCCCCTCTTCCCCTCCCCTCCTCCCTCCTCGGCGCTGTCCTAAGCCCCACTTGCCCCCGGGCCTGGCCCTGCCCTGAGGAGTCCGTGTCCACGCGCAGCTTGGTCTGGGCGCACTGGCTGTTTATTGAACCCGAGGCCCAGGGCGCTGGCAGCCGCCCCAGGACGGGAGGGAGCGCCGAGGAGCGGGCTGTGTCGCCACCCTCTCTCCTCAGGGGCAAGGGCTTGGCGCTGGCCGCAGCGGCCCAGGGGCGACGGGACCTCAGAAGGGAGGTGAAGCAGGAGGCGCCCTGAGCCCTGGAGGAGGCCGAGTCACGCTGCCGCCCCCAGAGGACCGCGAGAGCGGGCTGCCACCCTTCTCCGGAGCCAGCGGCGCCTCCTCCTCCCCCTCCTTGTCTTTTCTGCCGTCACTTCAAACGCGGCTCTTCGACTCTTCTAAACGGCCAGGGCGGAGGCGCGGGAGGGAAGGTGCGCGCTCCGCTTTGGGACCTGCGCCCACGGAGTGCCGCCCACACAGGCCCAGCCCTTCATGCCCGACCCGGCCACGACCGCGGCGCCTCTGGCGGGCGCAGACTCTGAGGTGGAGGCCGGGAGCGCGGGACGCAGGGGAAGCTGGCTGATGACGCTCCCACCTTTTCTTTCTTTTGAGAAAATTATGGCAAGTTGATCTTGCCGGAAAAATCGGACAACGATCCTTCCCGGGCAGGGTCCAGGCGGGCAGGCGCGGCACAGACTCGGTCTCACCGCCTGACTGCCGCCCGGTTCCTCCTCACCCGCCTGGCTGTGGCCTCACGGCCGCCCCACGAGGGCCTCAGGGAGGTGCGGGCCTTCCACTCCCACAGCGCTCTGCTGTGCTCCGGAACTGATCCTCGGCGTGGGGAGGCCGCTCAAGCCCAGGAGTTAGGGGGAGGGAGGGCGGGTGAGGGCGGCAGCCTCACGGGGACGCACGCTGCTCCCTCACCGGTTTGCACACAGTAGCTAATGTCACCATCTGCGAGGTGGATTCCCAGACGCCCATCCCCGGGGCCCCTGGGCGTCCATGGCTGTGGCCAGCACATCGTGGGGTACTCGGTGGTCGAGCGTGTCTCTGAGCCCCAGGTGGCCCCGAGTGCGGCCTGGCTGCGGCTCCGTGCTGCCCGCTCTGGCCCACCCCTCCGCGCGTGCCCACTCAGTAAATGCCATCGGTCACTTACAATCCCACAGACCCAAACAAGCTCCCCGAAGACCAGCGACCCGGGTCCTGCCTGTCCAGCGTCACTGTCCCCTGAGGCGCCGTGCGCAGGTGAAGGGGTTGAAAGGGAGCAGGATGACCCCAGAACAGAGGGCAGGGACGGGGCGGCCGTTCTTGCTAGGAAGCCACCTTAGGATTCTTTGGGAAGACGATGTCTTCAGCTGAGGGGTCTCCGGGAAGGAATCCGTGTGCAAAGGCCCCAGGGTGAGAGCGTGCCAGGTGTGCTGGAAGGACAGTTGAACCAGCGGCTGGAACGCAGTGGCTGGGCAAGTGACGGGGAGGGAGCTTGGTGACAGCGCGGGGAGAGCCCGGGCCGAGCGGTAGCCTGAACCCCGAGCGCTGACTCCAGTCCCGCCCCCGTCCGACCAGCGCAGGAGGTCGTGGGAGCAGAACCTCTCTCGAAGACTCCAGAACCACAGGGCTTGGTTACTCCCGTGGACGGCGCCCTCAGTCCCGGAGTGGGGCTCAGGGGCCCGGAGGCCGCGCGGGGCCCCCCGCCCTGGAGACGCTGGCGGGTTTCACCCCACTGTCCTCGGGTGACCGAACTCTATTCTGCTCAGAGCTGAGAGTCAACTTTTCCATAGCTTTGCTGAAAAATCGTAACACTAAATGCACTGTCCCTCTTTCAGTTATGATAGAAAAACAACAAAACCATAAATTCCAAGTATTAAAAGGACCTAAATATTGAGATATTTCCTCAAACTGTTCTGATTCACTACTACAGGCCCAGAAACAAACAAACAAACAAATTAACAGACAGACAATATGTTAAAGGCTTTGCAGAAATTAGAATGGATCTGGGTGAAAGTGAATCTGAGCTCACTATAATACCTTGTTTCTGTGGCCTTCTTGCCTGAGCCTGTGGATTATATCTATTTTTTACATGCCTTTCTCTTATTCTCCTCGTTTTCTTATTTTGATGTCAAGAAATTGCAAGGATCCTGCAGGAAGATTCATGCTTTTCTCTGAGAGAAGACATTTGGATTTGAATTTGTAGAAATTCTGTGGGCGCCTGAGTCCCCGCGGGATCCTGTGGACTGACCCTGGTGAGCCTTGCTGGCCCGTTGCCGCCCGAAGTCCCTTTACGGCGGAGGCTGAGCAGGGCCGAGTCAGGCTGGGGCGTCTGCTGTGGGCTCAGATCCGGCCCCAGGGTACTCAGCCTTCTGCGTAGATAATATTAGGAGGCAGCATTTTAGGACATCGAAATTGCTGCTGACACATGCTATGATGAGTAAAATTCAGTTTTAAACAAGCTCCTACTTTGCACTTACATAAGCCATGCAGCTCTGGTAGCTACTGCCTGTACTTTTTAAAAAAATATATTATACTCGGGCATGGTGGCTCACGCCTGTCATCCTAGCACCTGGGAGGCAGAGGCAAGAGGACTGCTGAGTTCAGGGATTGCCAGGGCTGCATAGTGAGCTCAGGGCCAGCCTGAACTACAAAGTGAGACCCTGCCTCAAAAAATTATACTCAGCCGATATTTTTAATTACTATTGATTTTCACATATTGTGCTGAAGTGCATATTGATTGTCCCACCAACTGAGGCCTCAGTGTCCCTCATTCTAGAGCCTGTGGCACCTGCCTCGCCCTGGGGCTGGTCCACACCTGGGGGAGGGGCTCCCATGCCCCTCCCCCAGCCCCCGGCCGCTCTGGCTCATCTTCATCCATCTGGCTTGGGCTCCAGTGCTTCTTCCTGGGAGACTCGGTCTGGTGGGAGGGACTCAGCTGTGACGGCCGTCCAGCCGCTGCTGTCCACGGGTGGTAACGTGTGTGTCATGTGATCACACACGATGCTGCTGTGCTTCCGGCTGCCTGGGTGACCGGTGGGGGGGCGTCTGGCAGGGAGAGTGTTCCTGGACAGAGCCAGGGCCCCACACCCGGCGCCCGAGCCCCCGCGCCAGCCTGCCACACGGCTGCTGTGGCTGGAGGCTGAGTGAGTGAAGCTTGAGGTGTATCAACCCCCATCGCTCAGCCCCTCCCAGCAGATCAGGCTTGAGACCCTGGGAGTGCAAACCTCCTGCTGACTTTACCTGGAAGCAGTCTGGGCTACGCTACCGTCTTGCGGTGTCTGATGGTCTGAGGCGGGGCCGAGGCCGACACGCTAGCCGTGGAGTGGTCACAAACGCACGCTAACATTAGCACAGAGTTTGGGCTGCACAGACCACAATAAACCAGTGGCTTGCAGACTCATATCAAAACCTCCTCAGCAAGAGGCAGGTGCCAAGCCTTCTGATGGCAGGCTGTGGGTCAGAATTGGATCTTCTGTCTGCCCACATGTAGCCCGACTATTATTTTATTTACTCACCTGTGCCTCTCTCCTATGCTGTGAACTTGTCTCGGTCACAGTCTTGCTTAGCCCACAGCCAGCGCTAGCAAAAATGGACTTGAAAAAGTCACTGGAGCATTTCAATGAAAGGGGGAAGAGTCAGTGATGAGAGAGTCTGAGGATTCTAAGGTATCTTTAAAAGAAAGTATCAAGAGTCTTACTTAAGGTACAGGTTCATCGCAACAGATGATTCACATTTTCCAAGTGTACTGTGCATATGGACCAGCTTTCCAACAGTACTCAGTTCAGGTGAGGGAGTCTAGCCATGTGGACAACAAAGCAGCAGTTTCTGTGCAGATTATTTTGTGCAAATTACTTGTGCAATACCTTTTCAGAAGGACGTGTGTCAAGATAAGATGTGTGCACTTTTTTTTTTTTTTTTTTGAGACAGGGTCTCACTCTGTAGTTCAGGCTGGCCCTGAGCTCACTATGTAGCCCAGGCAAGCCTGGAACTCAGCAGTCCTCCTGCCTCTGCCTCCTGAGTGCTGGGATGACAGGCGTGAGCCACCACGCCCGGCACTGTGGTATGTGGTACTGATCGCTGGTGGGCGTGAGTCACCATGCCCAGCATTGTATGTGGTTACCGGGATCGAACTCAGGACCTTGCGAGGCAGGTGCCGGAACCACTGAGCTAAATCTCTGGCCCGACGTGTGCACTTTTGCTGCCAAGTGGCACCACATCTGTAGAGCTATTCAGGTCTGGACGATCGCACATCAGCAAAACGGAGCTGGCCACCTTGCGCCAGTACGGTGCCCACCCGGGTGCAGTGCTGCTAGGAGCGGACGGCGTTCTGATTTCACCACTGGGGCAGAAGAAGTGGCTTCTTGATGTGAGTCTGACCATGTGTCCTCCATGGAGACATGCCAGCTAGTCCAGACTGTCACTTGAACTTAGCAATGCTTTCTGGGACATGATTAAAATGCTCAACCACACTACATGCTCCTGACTCACATCTGTTCGCACGGCTTTGTGAGGAGAGGGACATGGAGCACACACTTCTGCTCCTACCAGGGGTGAGACGGTTTTCTCCAGGGAGCTCACTGGCTGGAGTTTCTGAGTCACAAGAGCTAGATTTCTTTGAGAGACAGTCACCACTCCCTGCAGATTTCCGTGACACAGAATGGGTCATAAAATTTTCTTCTTCATGTGATGTATTCACCCTGTTCAGTGAACTCAGCCTGTCACTTCAGGAGACAAGAGCGACTGTGTTCATGTCAGCAGAGAAAATGGCTGCATTCACAGCCAAACTGGAGTGATGGGAGTGATGACTGAACACTGGGATTTCTGACGTTTCAAACATCAGCAGAGATTTTAAAAGAGATGGAGCCAGGGCTCTCTTTCTCCTGGCTGATTGATGATCACCTATTTCATCTCTCAAAAAGAGTTTGGGCATTACTTCCCAGCTACAAAAGACCCTCCACTGGGAAGGAGAGGATCCATGGCCCATGAGGGAATAAGCTGGGAGTTGACTTTGTGCATGCTGAAAAGAGGATCAGCTGCTTCAGACTGCAAATGATCATGGCTTAACACTATTTCTGAGATAATTTCACATGTCTGGATGTCCTGGTTTAAGGTCCAGGCAGAATACCCTGAGATTGCCACAAGAGCCCTGCAAAGCCTGGTCCCATTCCCAATGTCTGCGTGATGGAGGGTTTTCTGCCCCAGTGGCAAACAAAACAAGATTATGAGTAGGTTGGACATGAACAACACACTCTGGGGGTCACCGGCTCCTGTCACCCCATGAGGGGACCCTCTTACTGCTGGAAACGAAGCTCAAGGCTCCCTATGGAGAGATGTATAATTGTTTCACTGTGCACCACAACCTAACAATACTAGAAGGAAGGCGTACAATAAATATAACCGCCCTAGCATCATCCTGAGATCATCTGTGGAAACGTTGTCTTCTGTGACACCAGCTGGCAACAAAAAGCCTGAGCCTGCTGCTGTCCACCCCCGAGCTGCACCCTGAGAGCCAGGAAGTGTTTGGGAGGCCAGGCTGCCAGGGTGCTGTGGGTCGCTGTCTCCCCGCACTGGCTTTCTGGCCTTGGTGGAGGGACACAGCGTGGCCCTCCGGACTCGGTGGCTCACGGCGATGGCTTCTGGCCGCAGCAGTGGGGATGTCGCAGCCGGAGCTCTGAACTGGGGGCCGGGAGACCCCAGGCTCCCTGGGCTTGGGGACAGTCCTGACCCTGAAAACAGGTGCTGCGGCCCCGGCACACGCACGGCCCACCTGGCATCTGTCCTTCTGAGCCCTCCATGTGCCTGTGGCCTCCAGGGAAAGCTGGGCGCCATGCAGTTTTAGACGGTGCTGGTCGTGTCAATGTCCATGTGCACAACTCTTGACGGCCCGAGCAGTGGGCGCCCTGTGCAACTCACGTGTGCTCTGAGCACGTGTGGAGAGGGGCCTGCATGCCCTGGATGAAGGGCACCTAGTCGACAGCGTCAGGTCCAGCGCCAAGCTCTGTCCCACCTACTGCTGTGGACTTTAGGTGAAGGGTCTAATTCCTCTCGGTCACAGGTGTCTCACCTGTGAGATGAAGAAGACCCACTCTCAAGAGTGTCCCGTGGAAGGGTGTCTGTGATGTGTGGGGGTCTGTGTGCCATAACCTGCTTTACTCTCCGGCACCTGAGGGGGCGCCCTCCTTCCCACTGTCTAGAGCCTTCCGGCCGGAGCTGACAGGTCACCGACAGCTCGTCCAGGGTAACTGGACTCTTTGCATTTCTTCAGAAACTCCATGGAGGGAGCCTGCGTGTGCGAGCCGCTGCCTCAGGGGGCAGCAGTGAGCAGAACCAGCCTCGGGCACAGCTGTGCCCAGGGGCCAGCTTGACTCCCCTTTTGACCTAATTCTCGGTGTATCTCCCTGGTTCTGCGCAGGCTGTGTGCAGTCCCCCGTGTGCGGGTCTCGGGTGGCCTGGCTGAAGCTCCAGGACGAAGCTTGGTGACCAGGCCGGACCTAGTGTATCCCGCTGGCACCGGGCAACAGAGAGAACTCTGCGGGCCCCACACTGGGCCCACGTGGCCATCACATATGCACTGACTCGGGTCGCAGGGGATTTGTACTGGACAGAGGACTTGAACTCAGCAAGCTGAGCAGAGTAGGCGCTCGGGAAACTGCCCTCTGAGCCCGGGGCGCTGCCTGGCAGTGGGGGGTAGAAGGCTCCAAAGCTTGACTTCGGGGTAGCATTTGGTTTCTCTCCGAAGTATTCTGTATTTATGAGTATTTTCTCTACGCTGTTTCCGGGAAGCTTTGAGAAGAAAAGATTAAAATACATGAAGATCACCATGTCACATCCATTTTGGATCATCTGGTCTCTGATGATGACTCCAAGCAAAACAAAGGGGTGCAAGCTACCTCCTTCCACCTCACAGAGGAGAAACAGAGGGTTCAAAAATCTCCACCAACGTTCGCCTGGGCTTTGTGGTCCCGCAGGATGAAACCCAAGCCTCCCTCCCACCCCTGCATCCAGAAACCTTGCCAGCCAACAATGCTTCTGGCCCAAGGAGTCCCAGAGAAGTGCATTGTGGGAAGTCGGGGGCCTGGGTGCAGGGCTCTAGGTGCTGCCCGTGAGTTTCCATGAGGGCAGAGTCGCACCCACCTGTTGACAGAAGCAATGAGCCAAAGCAGAGCCTGATGGTTCCCGAAATGGGTAAATCCGTGGAGTGGACAGATAAATCAGCCTCAGGCAAAGACATCTCACCCCGAGTTACACAGTCAGAAGTCGGGGAGGGACAAAGAGCTTCCCCAGGGCACATTCCCCTTCTGTGAGAATCAGAGCAAAACGCCCACGGGTTCTGAATCTGAGGCTCAGATCACGGCTCAGAAGGGTCACGAGGCCCACGGAAAGATGAGCCACTGCCACTGTTTAAACCTTAAATGTCTCCCCGAGATCCATGTGCTAAAGGCTCAGTCGCCCGCTGACGGTACCACCGGAGTGGTGGGGCCTTTAAGAGGCGGGGCATAGTGTGGGCCAGGAGGTGACTGGGGGCGTGGCCCTGAGTGGGCCCTTGGGACCCCGGCCCTGGCCGCTGCTCCCGGAAGCCGGAAGCCGGAAGCCGGAAGCCGGAAGCCGGAAGCCGAGGGGCCGGTCCCGCGGTGAGCCGCAGGCAGCAGCCCGGAGCCGTGGGCCGGTGGCCGTGGGCCGAGGCCCGGGAGCCGCGAGCCCAGGCAGACCCTGCCTCCTGCGAGCTGCGCCTCCGTGTTTTCAGAGCTGCGAATCTGCCGAGCGCGGCTGCGTCTCTGGGACGCCCGCCTCCCTCCTGGGCCACCGGCCAGGTTCGCCAGAGCGGAGGGTGGAACCAGACCCCGCCTCACCCGAGTCACACGGACGCCACCGGCCACTGCCAACCCTTCGGAGGGTATTTGGGCCAAAGGACGACGCGCAGTGAGATTTTCCAGCCTCCTCGTCCGTGTACAGGGAGAGATGGCCGCGGAAAACGCCGTCACCCGCGAGCTCGCCTCACGGCAGCGACAGCCTCGGCGGCCTTGCCCTTAAAGGAAAGTAAGGGCACGGCCTGGGTCGCGGTGAAGACCCGTTCCTGGTTCACTTACTACAGGCCTGGCACCTGCTGCATGTCGGGCACTGCGTAATGACAGGAAGCTTTTACGACGCAGACTTCTGCCCACCAAGTGCCCCGGGAAGCTCGCACAGGTGTCCTTTTCCGTGGTTCCTGTTGGCAGCCGCCGCCCACCGGCCGGTTGGAGGCTTTCAGACAAAGCCAGGGCCTGGGTCACCAGCCTCTCTGGCCTCCCGTGGGCGGATGCGGAGCTCAGCTCGTCTGTAAACACAGAGCGGCACCCGCGCGTGGGAAGGTCAGGCACCGCGCGCAGGCTGCCCCAGACGCCAACGCTGTGGCCTCCGGTGAGGGCACCGCTCCTGCGACGTCGTGCTTAGCATCTCAGACCGGCGACCAGAGCGCTGGGGGAATATACAATTAGGGGACAGAAGTTGGAGCTGATGAAAAATTCCTCCCCCTAGCCGGGAAAGTCAGATTAATTGTCTAAAAATCAAGCCTTGCTCTCTAGAGGCAAAGTCATTTTCCTTGCTTGATGCTGATAAATTCTGACAGTTCCTAATCTCCAATATCCTTTTCCCTTCCCTTGCTCCAAGAACAAAATTGCTTCCCACCAGAAAACGCTCAATAGAGACAGGTAGAGTTTCCTTTCATTGGTTGCATTGACAGCAGTATTAAAAGTAGCAGGCATAAACTGCCCGGTGCTTACCCTGTGGCAGGCACACGGAAAGTATGTCCCCGTGCTGTCTTCCTGGCCCGCCGCAGCCTGCCTGGCTTCGCACCTCACCGAGGGGGACACTGAGGCTCAGAGGGTTCGCACAGCTTGCTCAGCGCCTGACTGCCCCAGCCTGAAGCCGTGCTGCCCGAGCCTGGGCGCAGACCTGCCTGGCTGTGCGCTTCCACCATCTGTGCCGCAGCTCGGGTTCTGCAATAAATTTCCTCTCTGCTGGCTCTGGGCTCAGTCGTGGCTCTGTCAGTAACTGTGTCAGCCCTCTCCTGGGGTGGGCGTGGCCGGAGAGAGCAAAGCTTTCTGCGTAGGCGTCTTGTAATTTTCATTGCACAGGATGACATTTTCAGATGATCTCGAAGACTGCAGCTGAAGGCTTCTTCGCACAGTCGGGGCCCAGAGCTGCCACCCATGCCCCACTTCTGCTCTGGCCGCCAGGGAGGAGACAGGACCTCAGGCTCACTTCCTGATGGCCGCTGAACTAATGTGCTTCCTTCACTTCCTGGCGGTGGGTAAATATGTTGTAGATCAAGACACCAGAGTCTATGCCCATGTCACCCCGAGCCCGCCCGATCGCATCCGACCCTGGAAGCTAAGCAGGGTTGAGCCTGGTTCATGCTTGGATGGGAGACAGAGAAGCCAAAGCAGGTTTCCTCGGAGACATCTTTATCCACCTCTGTGAGGAGGTGAAGTCAAGCTAAGCATTTTCCTTCCAATCACCAGTCAGAGAAATGCTAAGCGCTTTGCTGTCTTGCTGTTGCTGTAGATAACAGTCAGACTGACTGAGTAGTCAGGTGTGAGGATTAGACAGAAAAAAGCTGTTTAGAGGTGTTATCTCGCCAACGGAATAATGTGTATAGAAATTACCCAGAGCTACCGGGCTTCAGTTTTGATTTCTTTTTCACGATAAAATTAAAATTTTGAGTGGCAGTGCTTTACACTAGTGTGTGGCCAATGGTTCCCCACGCACAGCTGACACCTCACTTTGGGAGAAATGGACTTTTATTTCACCTCGTACCAAGAAGTCACTCTCTGGTGACATTTAATATTTCATATCAAAGTAGAATGCATCTGCGCCAAATCCTGCCCCATGACGTGACTGAAATACAAACTGTGGACGTGACACCGGCCGTCCCTGAGGGAGACTCGGCCGGCCCCTGACCAGGGCACTGCCCCTCGGCCAGGACCCAGCGCAGGCCTGAGCGGGAGGCCGCCTGCTGCCTCTGCCCCGGGGCTCTGTGAGCCCTTAACCCGCCTCGGCCACCGGCTCTCCCTCCGCCTCCCCGCCACGGCCCGTCTCTCCTCCTCCTCTCTCTGCCAGACCTGTGCCACTCTCAGGGCGGCCTCGCCCGGTGGCTCCCACAGCTTCTTGTGGAAGCACATCTGGGACAGGAGCTGAGTCAAGGCAGTGCCACGCCTGGTCGGGACACGGGCAAGGCTGGGGGAGGCGGTGCCAAAGGCTCTTGCTGCTCCTGAGGGGCTCTGGAGCCTCACCCCGTGGGGAACTCTGGACGCTGTAGAAACCACAAGCCCCAGAATTACCTGGCAGGAAGGCCAGCAGCCAGCGCATTGACCCCCAGCCCCTGAGGCCCTGGCAAGGACTAGGCCCCAGCGAGACCTGGGCCCACTGCCCAGGGCAGCACAGCTGTGAGCAGGGGAGGAGCCACGGAGCTGGGCCCTGGCGGACGGCTGCGCAGTGGCCGCCGTCACACCGCTGCCCCGGAGACCCTCGCCTGCAGCACGCCTCGTGCTGTCCACCTCCCTTCCCTGACCTCTTCCCTGATCCGATGGCCCTCAGCTATGGCTCATTCAGACATCGCCTCTGGCCTGGCTTCCGGCTCCAGCTGGTTTTTAAGGTTGCCGTACTGAAGTATTTCACAGACACCGGGAAAAGAGAAAATGTAGCCACACCTGCAGATCCGCCTGGAGCTTTGCCGCGTCTCAGCCTCCCTCTGATTGCTTTACTCACTCACTAATGGCGCCAAAGTTTTATAGACACAGTCAAGCTCCCCGTGCATCCCCCGCTCTCCTCCAGTCCTTCCCGAGGGTTTGATGCTTGTTCTCTTTTTGCTACATACATATAACACACACACATACACACACATGATAAGTGTGTGGAAGACTCTTACACTTTTTAAAGCTAAAATGACATCATACTGAAACTCGCCTGCCCAGCACTGCTTCCATTGTATCTGTGTGCACAGAAAACTGTCATTTTAACAGTTGCATAGCCTTATGTTGTGCGTGCCTGTGTGTGTGCATGTGGGTGTGTATGCATGTGTGTGTGTGCACGTGTACGCGTGTGCATGGTTTCTTCAGGTTGTTCGCTTGCTTCCTGTTGGCGGATTCTCGCTCTCTGCTCTGCCCACAGCACCGTGGTTCTTTGCTATGACATCAGCGCTTCGAGACGCACCCTGGTCCCGTCCGCCCCGTCACGCACGCGTGCCAGTCTCTCCCGGGCACGTTCACAGAGGCGCGATGCTGAGAACTGGGACGGGCCTGCCGTCTCCCTGGGTGCGGCTGGAGGCCTCTCCGCAGCCACGGGCGTGACCGTTCCCGCCCCGCACCCCACGCGCGCCTGACGCCGTCGTTATCAATTGGGCCGACGTCCTTCAGCATATGCCGGCTCCGGCATCTCCCCGCCTGGCTTCCTGAGCCTCCGAGCCGGCCGAAGGCCCCGCCAGGGCTGGCGGGCCTGAAAGGCCCCTTTGTCCTGTCTGCGTTTCCCTGATGACTGGTCCCGCCGAACCGCCTTCGCTCGCCCACCGGCCGGCCGGGCACTGTCTTTGCTGAACTCCCTGCTCACACCCGCACCTTCTACGCCTGTGGTCACTTCGCTTATCCTCGTGGAACCGTAGGTATCTTTCATATATCCTGGATGCCAGTCTCGGGGCCTCGGGGCTTCTTTCAATGGACCCCCTGCTCTGTAGACTGCAGTGACCTTTGTTCTCTGAATGATTATAATGGTACTAGATTTACCACCCTTTCTGTTTTGTTTTGTTTGTAGTACCGGGTATTGAACTTGGGCCCTTGTGCGTCCAAGGTTGGCGCCGTACCACTTGAGCTCAATCGCCAGCCCTTTTCTGTTTGCATTTTTTAAAAAAACTCTCTACTGAGACTCATAAAGTTCTTCCCCTTTGTTTCCTCTTAAGTGTATTAAAGCCTTACCTTTCTTAAAAACGTAGGTTTTGTTTACCTGAGATGGATCTTTGAGTGCTGAGGTAGATTTAATGGAGTTTTTCCATAAGGAAAAGGAGCACCCCAGCCGTACCGACGGCCAGCGAGCCCTGTCCCCGCAGGGTGCGGCCTGCTGCGTCTACAACGAACTACTTCTTAATATACACATGTGCGGGGTGAAATCTGAGGGCTCCGCTTCAAGGCACTGATGTGTCTACC
>PVIC010032174.1:0-20861 GCA_004025085.1 Thryonomys swinderianus
AAAAAAAAAAAAAAAACAATCACAGGGTAGACTAATAGCACCTGCTGTGTTTCAGGACAACCCTATGTCTTTAAGAGGACAGAGTGACAGCTCTGCTGTCCGTGCAGGACAGGACAACCTGTACTTTTCATGGCTGCTGAGTGAGGCAGTACTTTCAGTGTAGGTTGAGGCAAGGTCACAGTTGCTGTAGAGGTTCACGGCCTGGCACCACCTGGCACAGAAGACAAAAGGAGCACAATGCCGAGGCACGGGGTAGGCCACACCCTCAGGACTTTCTGTTACAGGCAGGAGGCAAGAACCTTGCCATGAGCAAAAATTTCTATTTCCTGCTGCCGGGTCAGGTCACTAGCACTCCCAGGGGCTCCCAGAGCCTGTGAGGTCCAAGAACTGGGCCTTGACCCTGCTGGAAGGAAGGGGTAAGGACGTCACCTCCTGTGCTGCACCAAGCGAGCAGGTGGGGGGGAGGGGAACCCACAGAGCATTGTTGGGGTTTGTGAGGTGGAAGCTGATGCTGTGAGCACCTCCGCTGCGGAGGGAAGGGGGGACAGGAAATAGGTGGGGGGAGAGGAAGCCTGAGTTGGAAAGTCACACAAAGAGTAACACAGAAACAAAGGCTGAGAGACGCGAAGCAAAAAGCCTTTAGAGTGACCGAGAGCTGAGGACCCGGGGCTCCAGGCCTGGTGCAGAGCCTGGTGCCCTTGCCTACCAGCCTGGGCACTTCACAGTTCCCATGTGAGCCCTAGCACAGGGGCAGTAATCCTGCCGGTGATGGTAATCGTGAGCAATACTCATTTATTGGCTAACCACTCTACTGTGCACTATCTCACTTAAGATATATCCATCTTCTGTGAGGCAAGAAGTAGGACCTTCATTTTAGAGCTAAGCAGACGGATTCGGGGATTCCTCAGTGTCTAACAGCAACAATAGGGGAGCTGCCTTTTACCCAGGACTACCAGATTCTGCTTGTGTGTGTGTGTGTGTGTGTGGTGTCGGGGATCGAACTCGGGCCCTTATGCTTCCAAGGCAGGAGCCATACAACTTGAGCTAAATCCCTGGCCCCAGATTCTGCATTCTCAGCCACCCAATTTATCTAAACCACCTCCTGTGGGAGTTGGGAGTGACCTAAGATTTAAATTCTTTCCCACTTCTACTTTTTTGGAGACAGGGTCTCACGGTATAGTTCGGGCTGGGCATGACATAACACAGGATGGCTTCGAACTTGATGCGATCCTCCTGCCTCCGTCTCTCAAGCACTGGGATTTCAGACGTGCACCATGTTGGCTCTTTCCTACTTCTGACCCTGATGAAGTGGAGAACAGAGCAGGAGCTGTCAGCAAAGTGGGGCGTTATCAGCCTATCTCTACCCCCACGGGGGCCCTCTCTCCTGCACTGCAGTCCCAGGTCCCAGGAATAGAGGACCGGCTCACCCTGGGCCTTAAGAATGATGCAGAGACTTTTGGATTGCAGAAGGTGTTTATTGAGGAGCTCGGGTGCCTGAGCTCTTCCCCCTCCCCCCTGCCAGCTGGGGCTCTGTGCGCTCTCGATTTAGCCCTCAGAGAACCGAGTTTGCCCTCAGCAGAGGGTGAAGCGCCGGGCACTGATGTTCATGCGGGTGAGGCCCAGGTGCCGCAGCAGCGGGGCCAAGGCCAGGCCAGCCCCAGGCTCCAGCTCCAGCTCCAGCTCAGCCTCGTCCAGCAGCTCTTGGTGCAGGTGACACGCTTGGTCCACCTTCAGTCGATGCAGCTGGGCCCGCAGCCTGAGCAGCTGCCCTGCCAGCTGCCGGTCCTGAGCCTGCATCTCCCGCTGCAGCCAAAAGGGGCTGTGAGCCCCTGGGTGGGCCCCAGCCGCTAGGGCCATTCTTTCCTTCCTGTCAACACTCTGGGCCTTTGCACGGGCTGTGTCCAAAGCCTCCTCTCTTCCACCTTCACCTCTCTCATCTCTCAGGTCTTGCTCCACTCCAAGCTAGTGCTTCTCACAGCAAGCTAAGGAACCATTGTTAAGCAAATAGAGATGCTGGGGCCCCATCCCAGGTCAACAAGGGAAAATCTCCAGGTTGGAGCCTAGAAACCTCCAGCTGATCCGTGCCTGCTGGAATATAGCAGTCTCCGGACTAGGGGAGACGATGTCTCTCCCTACCTGTAACTGGGGGCCCCCCCAAGGGCTCCCTGAGTCACGGGAGGACAAAGTCAGTAGACTGTGTAGAACCCCTCGCCAAGGCTTCCTGAAGACACTGGACAATACAGTCCGACTCTTTCTGCCCAGGGACTGGTTGTGGGCAGTTCCTCCCGGGTCCATTTTCATTCCTCCCCACACCCATGGTCTTGAGTCCAAAGACTCTGCCCAAGGCGGGGCCCCCCCACTCACCAGTTCCTGTCGGAGCCACTCAAATGCAGAATCCATCGAGTCGAACCCACAGACGGTCCCAGGTCCCCCAGGGCCAGGTCTGGCTCGGTCCTTGCGCCAGGTCTGGCTCTGGACCCTGGCCGTCCACTCCAGGTAGGAGGGCCGCCGAGTCTGCAGCTGCAGCTTGGCTGTCAGGGCCTTCACGGAGTCCAAGCTTTCCTCCTCCTCATCCTCGTCCTCCTCACCGACTGCCTGGAATTTCAGCGGCCCCAGGGACATGGTGGGTTTGAGGTGAGTGATGGGCTGGCAGGATGGCCCAGGGAGAAGTGGTAGAAAGAGCGTGCCAGGGAGCGTGCAAGGTGCGTTAGGGAGGCTGAGTGCCAGGGTGGGTGAGCAGATGAGCGGGAGAGGCTAAGTGTGCAGGGGCTGGAACTCTCCTGGCCTGCTAGCTCGGAGCCACGTGATGCCCATCCGGCTGGGGGCAGGAGGAGCCCTACTCTTCTTGCCTTCGGGTGAACTGTCACTGCCCAGAAAGAGACTCCCAGTTCCCAGAAAGGAAGTTGCTCCAGGATAAAAAAGCATCATCCACGCCAGTCTTGGCCCTTTTCCCAAGACCCACGTTCAGGGGAGTCAGGAGACAGGAGACCGACTAGCTGCCCGTCTCACTTGTGCCACTGGTCCTTCAGCAGAGGAATGGGGTCCGGAGACCTGGGCCTCACTGCTGGCTCAGGGGGCCTCGGAGAAAGGCACCAGTCCTGTCTGAGCCTCTGCCAGGACAGATCAATGATTTCAAGCTATACTTTGAGGAGCCTTCGTTCCCTTGGCAATCCCTCTGCAGAAGGGCACAGTTGTGGATGGACTCCTAGCTCTCCCTCTCTCCCTGCTCCTCCCAGGCGTCCACCCAGAGCGGTTTCCTGTTTTCATACTTTGCGTTGAAGCCAGGTGAGCGGTACACGCTTATAACTGCAGTACTTGGGAGGCTCAGGCAGGATCTATGAAAGTTCAAGGCCACTTTGGGCTACATAGTGAGTTTAAGACCAGTGTGGATTGGATAGCAAGACCCTGTCTCAAAAACAAACAAGTAAAATAAAACAAAAAGCTCAGAAAAATTTGTGTTGAAACAGAACATATGTACAGCAAAATGCATACATTGTCAACCCTCAGCTAGATGAATTCTCTGAAACTGCACACCTGTGTCATCAGCATGCAGATCTACATAAGCAAGCCTATATCACTGTTACTCAACCTCCTTTAATTTTTATTACATGGTCTAAATTGCCAAGGCTGGCCAGTAACCTGAAATTGTTCTGCCTTAGCCTCCCAAAAGCTGGGATTATAGGGCAATATAGCTGCTGTGCTTACTACACCTGGTTTTTTTTTTTGAGACAGGGTACAAGGAATTGAACTTGAGATTTTGCGTTTGCCAAACAGATCTCGGAACCACTGAGCTAAATCTCTAGCCCCCTTAGCTATCTTCTTCTTGTTTTTTGTTTTTTTGTTTTGAGACAGGGTCTCACTTTGTAGTTGAGTGGCCCTGTGCTCACTATGTAGCCCAGGCAAGCCTCGAACTCAGCAATCCTCCTGCCTCTGCATCCCGAGTGCTGGGATTACAGGTGTGAGCCACCATGTCCCCGGCAGGCATTGTGGTATGTGGTACCAACTGCTGGTGGGGGTGAATCATCACACCCAGTATTGTATGTGGTTACCTGGGATGGAACTCAGGACCCTGTGCTTGCTAGGCAGGCTCCAGAGCCACTGAGCTAAAGGAATCTCCAGCCCCCAGCTATGTTCTTTTTTTTTTTTTTTTGCATTTTGAGACAGGGTCTCGCTTTTAGTTCAGGCTGGCCCTGAGCTCACTATGGTGCCCAGGCAAGCCGCCGCGAACTCAGCAATCCTCCTCTCTCTGCCTCCCGAGTGCTGGGATGACAGGCGTGAGCCACCACGTCCGGCATTGTGGTATGCGGTGGTGATTGTTGGTGGGCGTGTCTCCACACCCAGCATTATATGTGGTTACCGGGGATCGAACTCAGGACCTTGCGCTTGCGAGGCAGGGGCCGGAACCACTGAGCTAACTCTCCGGCCCCCCAGCTATGTTCTTAATCAGACATCAGTACACGTATCAGTAAACAATTAAAAAATCATAATCAGGGGGCCGGAGGGTTAGCTCAGTGGTTCCGGCGCCGGCCTCGCAAGCGCAAGGACCTGAGTTCGATCCCCGGTAACCACATATAATGCTGGGCGTGGAGACACGCCCACCAACAATCAACGCCACATACCACAATGCCGGACGTGGTGGCTCACGCCTGTCATCCCAGCACTCGGGAGGCAGAGACAGGAGGATTGCTGAGTTCGCGGCGGCTTGCCTGGGCACCATAGTGAGCTCAGGGCCAGCCTGAACTACAAAGCGAGACCCTGTCTCAAAAAGCAAAAAAAAAAAAAAAAAATCATAATCAGGTGAATGGGTGGATGAATGAGTCTTGAGAAAATGACTTTAGTCAACTATTGTAATTTTACCAGTTTTAAGTGTGTCTCTTGCCAAACTGAAAACCCAGGGGACAGATCCTTCCTTAATAAATCATTCCTGGTCCCAGGGCCAAAGCTGTGGCCAGTTTACGGTGTAGACAGAAGGATGAAGTGAGAGACGTTGCGGTAGGATTCTGTCCACAGGGTGGGACAAGGAACTGGACCAGCTAGAGGATGCCCTCAGGCTGGGGCGTTCCAGCTGTGGAAGGGGGAGGGGAACCTGCTACACAGCTGCTTCCATTTAAGGTGGACCGAGGGACTTCCCCCACCCAAGCTTCAGATGTATAGGAGGAAATAGGAAGTTCCCAGTGTCACGCCTACACTTTTCCAGCCCGTCCACGGGGTGCAGGAGAAGAAATGGTTATTTTTCTGAGTCGCAGGAGTGCCAGCACCTCCGTGGTTAAGAAACCAAAAAGCATCGAGTGCCTCTTGAGACCCAAACAAAGGTTTGTGAGGTTTAGGCAAGATTATTCTTTCCATTTGACAGATGTTGAAATTGTTTCTTAGGGCCAGGGATTTAGCTCAAGTGGTACCGAGCCTACACTGGATGCATGAGGGCCCGAGTTCCACCCCTGGTACTGCCAAAAAAAAAAAAAAAAAAGAAAGAAAAAAGAGATTGTTTCTTTAACACGCTCTGGACAGGGGTCCTGACTAAGAGATACTAGCAATAGAGAAAGGGCCTGAGAAACTGATCCCTTCCTCTAAGGAGCTTCCTTATCAACTAGCTGTGCTGCCGGCTTTGCCAGCTGCCCCGCCAGGAGCTAACAAAGTCCTTCTGGCAGGTCCCATGACCCTCGCTGGCAGAATGGAGTTTTCCGACCGGCAGGGCCCAAGCCAAGATCCTCTGAGTCTGGATCGGCAGGTGCCCCAGCTGTGAGGCACATTATGTGTCACTGGCCACACCTACTGTCGCCCTCGCCAGGCCCCAGTCGACTTTGGTCCTGTGGCTGCTGCTATTGCTTAGTATGGACTCCATGGAGAAGCGGGGAGATGTGGCTGGTGGCATCCCTGGAGTTGGGGAGCATGTGACTCGGTGTGGAGAGGGGAAAGGGTCACCCCAGTTGGAGCTGGTGCCCTCCTGCGTGACGTCCAATTGTAGAAGTCTTCCAGTCCCCTGGTGCGGGCCGGGACGCCGAGCGTCCCCAACCTGTCCATCCCCAGGGTTGCTGGTGCCTTAGACACACCGTCTCGCTGCGCTGTAGAGACCTCGGGTGCTTCAGCTGAACACAAGAGGGCTCAGAAGCGACGCAGTACATTGCTTGCTCAATCGAGGTATGCTGGGACGAACCTGAGGTCCTTTATTCTGTATCGAGTAGAGTAAAACGGGTGCTGTGCGACGGGGCTCCATACCTCCTTTCTGGTCTACCGCCTAAGAGATGGGTGACGCCTGGCACTTCCACTTTCCCGAACGCTACTAACCGGGAAGGAGCTCACGAGGTGGGCGTGGCCCCCGGGGTTGGAGAAAAGCGCTGCGTCTGGAAAGGGCACAGGCACAGGACACCCAGAGTGCCCTAGATCTAGCCGTCGCTCCTCCCTGAGCCGAAGAACAGCACGTGGCGGCTCAGCGAGGTAAACCAGGACTTCAGCTTGCCCATTTACCCTCGCCCTGCTACCAGCTGCGCAGGGTGTTTCCGCCGGGGCGGCTGTTTCCCTAGGCTGAACTACAACCAGGCTCCCGGCGGCGCTGAGAGCCCGCCCCCCTCGGGCTCCGCCCCCCGGGCCTCCGAGGCCCCTATCTACGGCTGGGCCAATTCGTTTGGGTTGGGCCCACTCTGGCCCCGCCCCCTCACGTTATCCAACCCCTCTCCTCTCCCCAACCTTGCCCCGCCCCACCGCTAGGTCCAAGAAGATCTATTCCTTCTTTGTCCGCCCCGATCCTGCCCTCGGCCTGCTCGAGTCCTTCTCACATTGCCCAAAGCTTCTCAGGTTCAGTCCCTAAGGTTCCTGTGCCCCAATCGGCCCCTGCCAGCTCTGCCCGATCCGACCTTAGGGCTGAGTCCCGGTTCTCAAGGTTTCCAGCCAACCACTGGTCGGTTCCCAAAAGAGGTTGAGCGGGCAGGAATTCATGCTGGGGCTCAGTTCATCATGGACATTTGATCTCCCCAGGCTGCTAAATAGCTCTGCCTCACTGGCAGAGGGACAGAAGCCAAACCGGTTACCCTGACTTGAAACGGCTGCCCTGGTCCCTGCAGAGACAGGGGAGCTTCTTCTCCCACTCTTTCCTGCAGGGCTTTTCATGGATGTGTGTACATGGGGTAGGTGGCCAGGACCTTTAGGCTTTTCCTGGCTACCATCTCACTAGGTTGACCACACTCGCACACCCCTAATGAATAACCTCACCGCCTCCAAAGTACCCCAGGTCTGCCTGGAAGGAAGTAGCACCTCTACAGTAAACGAACTAGTCTTCCTACAACAACCTCCCTACACACCCTTCCCTGAAGGCTGGGCCTGCACAGTTGCATCTGCTTCCTTGGTCTCCAGATGCTGCTACTACCAGGAAGAGGTCCTCGGGGAGCT
The DNA here is from genome assembly GCA_004025085.1 of Thryonomys swinderianus. Classification (NCBI taxonomy): domain Eukaryota; kingdom Metazoa; phylum Chordata; class Mammalia; order Rodentia; family Thryonomyidae; genus Thryonomys; species Thryonomys swinderianus. Next base: position 7,384 of record PVIC010032174.1, read on the forward strand.
TTTGTTCTCTGAGGACAGTGGACTGCTTCCCAATCCCAAACACCAAACCGTACGCTGGTTTTTGTTGTTGTTACAGTACTGGGGATCGAACTTCAGTCCTTGTGCTTCCCAGGTAGGTGTGGTACCTCTTGAGCTAAATCCCCATCCCTACTGTGTTCCCCCAGTGTAGTAGACACCCTGCCCAGTTTACTAGCGGGCTGCAGGCGGCACAAGCTTCCTGCTCCCCCCATAATTTCACTGTAGTATACTAGGTGTCTGACCAAAGCCCGAGTGACTCACACGGGTATGTCAGGAAGCAGAGCTGGGCTGGGCGGGCACGGCTCCTCTGCCCATGGCTGCCGCGGAGCCCTAAGTCCTGGTCTGTGAAGTGGCAGGGCGCCGTGAAGTTTATTTCCAGTGGAGGTCGGCGTGACCCCCAACTAAATTCCTTTCCCTGGCTTGATGAGTTCCTGGTTAGTTCCAACCCAGTCCTGATTGCCACTTGTTTTCCTCCGCAAGAGGGCAGTGCCTCCCTTGTACGGCCTTGCCTGTGACAGCCGCCTTCGCCAGGTGCCTCAGACATCCTGCCCTACCTGTTCCCGTGCTTGCGATCAATAATTACTGGGGACTCGGCACCTTGTGTGTGTGTTTGTGGCACCAGTTATCAAATTCATGACCTTGTTGCCCAGCGCAGCTTAGACCATCCCAGAGGCCTGCTTTCTCTTCAAGTCTCGTCTCTGTCTTCTGAGCTGACTGTAACATGCTGTCTTGCAGGAGATCTAGTAGATCTAGATCCCTGCCTGAGGTTCTCAAGGATCTCCATAACCCAGTAATATTTGGAGGCAGTACTGGGGACCCACTGCAGGGCACTCTACTGCTAAGCAACATCCCTAGGTCTTCTTATATTCTGAGGCAGGGTTTCCTTAACCCTTCAATGCCCAGGGATCCATTTTTGAAATGCCCACGACAGTGGAACATAATGAAAGGTGTTTTCTTCAAATTCTTGTTTCTTGTATTTTTCTAGGTAACAATGTGTATTTCATGCAAAAATTCAAAAACTTTCGGGCCGGAGATTTAGCTCAGTGATTCTAGTGCCTGCCTCCCAAGCGCAAAGCCCTGAGTTCGATCCCGTAACCATGTACAATGTTGGGCATGGTGACTCATGCCCACCTGCAATCAATACCACATACCACAGTGCCGGGCGTGGTGTCTCACGCCTGTAATCCCAGCACTCGGGAGGCAGAGGCAGGAGGATTGCTGAGTTCCAGGCTTGCCTGGGCGCCATAGTGAGCTCAGGGCCAGCCTGAACTACAAAGCGAGACCCTGTCTCAAAAAATAAAAAAAAAAGGTAGGGGGAGCCACTGAAGGGCACAGAACAGGTGGAAGTTTTCTGGGAAGAGGTCACTGGTGACCTTGCAGTTTCTGGGAGGTATGAACAGATCAGAATCTCACAAGTATTGTTTCTCTTGTCTCACTGGGGCTCCCCACAAAGTGCTTATTATTTCCTTCACACTGAGGTACCTCAAGGGTAACGGGTTTTCCCAGAGTATTCTATTTTTATGGAGGGCAATATGACTCGTCCCCAGGTAATGCTGTACCCCTTGCAACAGAACAGGTCTCCCCAAAGGATCTTGGGTGAACCTCATCAACTGGGGAATGCTCAAGAATAGTGATTTATGCTGGGTGTGGTAATGTCCACTTATAATCCCAGGTTTTAGGAGGCTGAAGCAGGGAGGTTGCTGTGAGTTCTAGGTCAGTCTATGAAACCCTCTATTGAAAAAAAATTCTAGAAGATTAGGCCTTTTCAAAAGATTTTGTGCTTCATGAAATTAGACCCAAATGGTAGCGAAGTGTGGTGGCTCAGGCCTATAATCCAAGCACTCAGGAGCCTGAGGCAGGAGTATGGGTGTAAGTTCAAGGCCAACCTGGGCTACAGTGTGAATTCAGTTGCCTGCCTGAATTACATGGTGAGAACCTGTCTCAAAAACAAAGTAAAACAAAAAAGAAACAAAGGGTCCTGTGTCTACCACTATCAAATTATCAGATGGGGGCCAGAGATTTAGCCCAAGGTCCCTGGTTTGATCCCTGATAACCACATACAACAATACTAGGTGTGATGACTCACACCCACAAGCAATCAGTACCACACACCACAGTGCCAGGCATGGTGGCTCATCCCTGTCATCCCAGGACTCAGGAGGCAGAGGCAGGATTGCTAAATTTGAGGTTTGTCTGGGGTACATAGTGAGCTCAGTTCACTCAAGTGCCCGGTGGAGGCTCATGGGCACCTGGAGCAGAGCACAGACTGCTGGCTTAGCTAGCTAGAGGGCTGGCGCTGGCTGACCATGTGAAGGAATCATGAGCAGGGCCTGCCCAGCAGCCAGGTCATGAGAGCTTAGGCTCTTACCCGCGAGAGAGGACTGGTGGCCTGAACAGGGTTTTATTTTTTAATTTTTTTTGAGACAGGGTCTCGCTTTGTAGTTCAGGCTGGCCCTGAGCTCACTATGGTGCCCAGGCAAGCCGCCGCGAACTCAGCAATCCTCCTGTCTCTGCCTCCCAAGTGCTGGGATGACAGGCGTGAGCCACCACGCCCGGCACTGTGGTATGTGGTATTGATTGCTGGTGGGCGTCACCACGCCCAGCATTCTATGTGGTTACCAGATCAAACTCAGGACCTTGCCTTTGTGAGGCAGGCGCTGGAACCACTGAGCTAAATCTCCGGCCCTGAACAGGGTTTTCAATCCCTGGCACACACCCTGACACAGTAAGCAGATTTAGTCTTTTTTTTTTCCTGCAGTAATGGGGATCAAACTCACGCTACACTTGCCTTGCCAGGCAGATGCAGTGCCACTGAGCTACATTCCCAGCCTGGGATTTAGTTTTGAATGGGGCCCATTCCACAGCTGGTCTGCCCTGGCCACCTCAGGCAAGGAAGCAAGTGTCACCACTGAGGAGCTGTGGGGCCACAGCAGAGGGGCCTATGTGCTGGTATGTGGGCTGAAGGCACAGACAGCACCTTGCTTGTGACTTCACTGACACAACTCATCCTGGAACCCTCAAGCTGGACCATGACGGTCCCAGGGACTGGTGGAGCAACAGTGGACCTAGGTAGGTGGTGGCCAACCAACCCAGCTCTACCCTTCCATCCAGACACGCTGCTTCCTGTGCCCACCACCCTGCCCCTTCCCCAGGCCGGCCATCTCTCCCAGCTGGCTGTACCCACTTGGCCTTCTCCAATGCCCACCCAAAGCATGAGCCACCCACCTTTCTCATCTTCCTGGGCTGCTGTTGGCACGTTGGACCCCACCTATGCCTCACCTTTTGGGATCTTTCTTTGCAACAGTAAAAAGGAAAGCTCAGGGGGTGTTGAGTTGGGTCAAGCCCCTAGGTGCAGGGAAGAGACAGATACCTTACAGCTGCATCAACACCTTACTTCCTTAGATGCTTTCTTTCTGGTATTGAGAAAAACTGCTTTTTCCTCCCTTGCCTCCCAATCTCACCCTTCCCTATAGCTTCTACAAATCCATAGAGAGATGGGCCCAAGACCAATCCTTTAAATCTGCCCACTTGGTCCATAAAGGCTATCACATTACAGGGCTGGGGATTTAGCTCAGTAGTTCCAGTGTCTGCCTCACAAACACAAGGTCCCAAGTTCTCTATCCCTGATGCACTACATACCACAGTGCAGATTGCTGTGAGTTCGAGGCTTACTTGGGCTATATAGTGAGCTCAGGGCCAGCCTGAACTAAAAGCTTCGAACTCAGCAATCCTCCTGTCTCTGCCTCCCTGAGTGCTGGGATTACAGGAGTGAGTCATCACACCCGCCTGGCCAGGGCTTGAATTTTGGACTAAGGGTGCCCGCAACAACCTGAGCCAGCCCAGAATACCGAAGCTCCACCTACAAGAGTCTGAAGCACAGGGAAAAGACCTACAAAATAAACGTGTTCACAATTGGCATCAGCCTGCTGGGGTGTCAGTGAGGAGAGAAAACAATGAGACAGACCCCACAAAATGTCTGCCCAGAAACCATTTATTACAAAACTAATTTATTTCTAAGAGTCCAAAACTTTCCATGAGCAGTCTCTCTGGCCTGGGTGAAGATCCAGCTTCTTAAGCCTCAAACTCAAATTCGAAGTACTGTGGGTCGAAGTAGTGGATGCGGACATAGCCATCTTCTCCACCGCTGCTGTAACTGGAAAAAGAGGACCAGGGGCCAATGAGATGGCTGCTATGGGAGAGGCGAGCCTTGAGGCTTCGCACAGGAAGGGGGCAGAGAGGAGAGCCCGGCAGAGCGCCCTCCCGCCACGGGGGCCCCACCTCTTGCCATCAGGGTGGAAGGCAACACTGTTAATAGGTCCAAAATGGCCCTTGACTCTTCCAAACTCTTCTTCAAAGGCCAAATGGAAGAACCTGGAAAAGAAAGGGTGGAGAGATCCAAGAAATTCATTCTCCATCTCCTTCCAAAACATGTCACAGGTAACATTCCTCAAAATGCAAACTAATGCATAAAGCAGAGAGTCAGAATAAGGGGATATGAGCACGGACAAAGTAAGAAGTGTCTGCCTGAATACGCAGTTAAACTAAGTGCTTACTATGCACTGAACAGTACTCGAAGAGCTCAACAAATAGTAACTCGTTCATTTAATCTGCACAATTTTATGATGTATTTTTTTTTTTTTTTTTTTGCTTTTTGGAGACAGGGTCTTGCTTTGTAGTTCAGGCTGGCCCTGAGCTCAGGCAAACCGCCGCGAACTCAGCAATCCTCCTGTCTCTGCCTCCCGAGTGCTGGGATTACAGGCGTGAGCCACCACGCCCAGCATTATATGTGGTAACCAGGGATCGAACTCAGGTCCTTATGCTTGCGAGGCAGGCGCCGGAACCACTGAGCTAACCCTCCGGCCCGATGTAAGTATATTATCACGATGGCAATACACAGTTGAGGGGACTGGCAGAGAATCACAATATGTACAAGGCCTCAAAGTTCATGATATTAACTGCTGTTAGACACTTGTCACCCTGCCTGTACTTCCTAGTGGCCAGCGTGGCCTGTCTTCCACACAGCTGTACTTCGGAAGCTCTTTCCCTTTTACCTGGCCTCAAACTTGCCAATCCTGGTGGAGGTTGTGGTTACATCCATGGCTTCCTGACCACCGCCCAGTACCACCTGGAGGGAAGAGAAGGTCCAGATGAGCCCAAAGTGAGGCCAGATGCATTTTCTGTTTCTTCTCTGCCTTGTAAGTTCTTTTTTTTTTTTCTTTTGGTGGCACTGGGGATTGCAGTAGGGACCTTGTGCTTATGAGGCAGGTGCTAGAACCACTGAGCTAAATCCCTGGCCCTGCCCTGTAAATTCCTGACACCTCCAGCCACCTCCTGCTTAGTTCCCTGGGGCTACTCAATCATGCAGCCACTGAGGTTCCCTTACATGGTCATAGTTGGGAGAAAGGGCAGCTGAGTTGACAGGACGTTCTGTCCGGAAAGTCTTCTGATGTTCCAGGGATGTGGAGTCAAAGAGCTGGAAAAAGCAAGCACGGGAGGAATCTGTAAAAGGCCATCTAGGGACAAGTCAGGCAGGCTGAGTGTGTGCTGGAGGGGGAGGGAGCAAAGCCCTGCCAGCCCCTCTGCCCAGGCTCACCTTGGCTGTGTTGTCCTTGGATGCGGTGACAAACATGGTCATGTCCCTGGACAACTGGATGTCATTGATCTGCCGGGAGTGCTCCTTAACGTTCACCAATACCTCTCCAGACTGAGGAAACAGAGAGGGGGTGAATCTCGGACCAGTGCCAATTTCCACTGTTCCCCAGGCACAAGTGACTCTCCTGCCTCAGCCTACCGAATAACTAGACTAGGCACACCATTGCACCAGGCATAAATATTTCTTGACCCTGTCTAGTTTTCTATTCTATTTTCTACCTGTCTACTGGCTAATTCAGGTCTATTCTCCAAGCTGTACTCTTTGAAGAGTCCATGCTGTTGGGTGTGCTGGTACAGGCCTGTAAACCAACACTCTGGAGGCCAAGGCAGGAGGATCATAAGCTGAAGACTAGTATGGGCAACTTAGTAAGATCTTGTCTCAAAAGAGGAAGGGAGGTAGGTAGCTTAGTGCAAAGGCCCTGGGTTCAATCTTTAGTAGTGAAAGAAAAACACAAATCCTACTTCCTAGAGAAAAATCAACTCCTTACCTTCTGATACTTACTGACCTTTAAACTCTAGCTCCCGCTCACCTTTCCCACATAATGTCTGCCCAGAAAACTATTCCAAAGATTCTTGAAGAATTCATGTACTACTTTTTTTTTTTTTTTTGCTGCTCCTCTGACCTGTGGAAAATTCTATCCTTTTTGCTTGAAGCTCCATTAACGCACTTGCTGCCTCCTCCGGGGCGCAGTGCACCTCTCCTACTTGGATGAGGCGTCTATGGTGGCACAATTCACAATCTAACTCACATGCTGTTTGTACAACTGCATCCCCCCGGATCATATCTGACCCTTTTGGGTTTGTTTCTTGAGACACAGTCCCGCTTCGTAGTTCAGGCCGGCCCTGAGCTCACTACATAGCCCAAGCAAGCCTTGAACTCACAGCAATCCTCCTGCCTCTGCCTCCCGAGTTCTGGGATGACAGGCGTGAGCCACCACGCCTGGCATTGTGGTGTGTGGTACCAGCAATCAAATTTGGGATCTTGTGCTTTCGAGCCAGATGCCAGAACCACTGAGCTAAATCCCCAGCCCCTTTTTGGTTTTTTGAGACAGGGTCTCACTATTTAGTTCAAGCTGGTGCCAACTACATAGCCCAGGTTGGCCTTGAGCTTGCAGGAATCCTCCTGCCTCAGCCTTCCCTGGGATTACAAGGATGTGCCACCATCAGAGCATAGCATATGGCCTGGCACTCTGGTACCAGAAAAATGACTTTTGCTTTTTGTTAGCATGTCCTGAGTACTGTATAATGAGTTCTGCAAACACCTGATGACATCTGACCCTTGGAACGTTTTTAGATAAAGTGGCTCAGAGAAGGTACATAACTGGCTAATATCACATAACTGCAACACATAGCTAGGCAAGTGGTAAAATCCTGCTCCTGGCCACCGTGGTACTTGGCTTTTGTGAGGCGTCATTCTGGTGCACTCAGGCCCCCCTGGCCCCTTACCTTGGCACTATACTGGTTGAGCTCTCCACTCTCGTGACCTGCAATGATGCATTCTCCCAGGGGTCCCCACACAGCACTGGTGATCTTGGAGTCATTGCAAGGGATCTTCATGTAGGGCTCATTGCTGTCTACATGGGGGCAGCAGCAGACATTAGGCCATGATCTCTAGAGCGGAATGTTTCTCCTCCACCCCAGCTATGGCCCCAGCCCTCACCAATCTGGCTCGGATCCCGCAGGTCAAAGAAGCTCACGAAGCACTGGTAGCCCATCTGCTTGTCCGTGGAGAACATGATGATGTTGCCCCCAAAGTCAAAACCGCAGGTCCGGACAGCTGAATTGGTCTTGAGGAGGGCCAGCTGCTTCCCTAGAGATGGGCAGCATCTGGGATATCCTGGTTCACTCTCCCCACACGGACTGCTCGACCCAGCTTCTCTGCTCCAGGGACTCCCGCCCACCACTGTTCCTCACTGCTTTGGCTCAAACCTTTTCACTCCTTCCCCCAGCCCCTCCTCAGACAGCCTGCGATGTGGCACTGCTCCTTGTTGGTTCCCTTCAGACTTTGCTTCTCGATAGCTAGGGGCTCGTCTGACTTCTCGGCATGACCCCGTGTCAGGATGGAACTGGAAGCCCAGTAAATATTTACTAAACAGATTAGTTTCATCAGCTACCTCTTGTCAGCACCAGTTCTTCTACTCCCAACCTTGCTCAAACTAACCAGCTCACTCTTCCCTGCTCAGGCAACTCCATGGCATGCTGTGCAACAAAGCCAAGCACCTGAGTGGGGCATTCAAGGCCTGTTCTTGCCCAGCCTGACCTTCTCTACCGGCTATGTACTCCTCCCCAAAGAAGTTCTCCTTGCTTTTATTCCAGCAAATGCAAAAGTGATGATATGTTTCTGTTTCTTTAAGCCCCAGCTCATATAACACTTACTTGGGAAATCTTCCCAGGCTGCTTTCACCTGCACCCCAGGCAGTCAGTTGCCCAGTTCTGCCTTCCATAGTACTTCATGTTTATTATCCTACTGCAATGCTTCCTATCCCACTGGCTTTCCTTACTGTTTCATATTCTCTAGACTGGAAACCATCTCTAGACTTCATCTCCAATTCCCCAGAACCTGTTTGAACAGGTAAGCTGTAGAGTCAAGTTTTTGCCCAAAAAGTAAGTGACCTAGGCTTACCTGTTTCACAGTCCCAGAGACGACAGCTGTTATCAGCTGAGCCAGTGAGGACATGCTTGGTGTCCCCTGGAGAGGGTGCTAAGGAATACGACTAAGTTCATTTGAACCCTTATTCTATTTGGAGGCCACCAGATCATCTTCCAGTACAGCCCCCAAAGACCTTTCTTCCTTTCTCTCACCTCAGAGCATTTTATACCCCTCATCCTGAACTGGAACTGTCCTGAATGTTCCCCCAATCAGTGAAGAAACTGAGGAGGTAGTGTTGTTCCCTAGACCCACAACAGTATCCCAAACTCCCAACCTCCAACTCAACGTCTCCACTGCTGGCAGATCTACGGCACGGACTCAGAGCAAAAACAAGGATACAGTCAGCGTCCACACACCACACCGCTCCAGTATGGCCCATGTATGTGCCCAGCCTCTCCCCGTTCACAGAGTACCACACATTAACAATCTAGAATCAAACGACACGGTGGCTTACATGCCAGGAAGAGCAACGGCCTCCTAGTTTCTCCTAGGAACCCTTCATAATCTCTAGCCAAGCTAATTCTGCACACTTCTGCTCATGCACTTGGCAGCAAAGCTGATAAAAAACATCAGCTACTGGATTCTCCTCCCTTCTTGAGCTTGGCTGCACGGGAATCAGGCTTGCAAATGCATCCTCATTCATCAGCCTAACCCTTCCCTGGATTCAATCTCTCAGAGTAGTGCAGTAGGCAAGTCTGGATTCTACCAGCTCTTACTGTCTTACTGAATGATCTTAACCATTACACCTCTCCCCTCTGAACTTCAGCTTTCCAATCTTTATGGGTTTTGTTTGGTTTGAGATATATTTGGGTTAGCCTTGAACCGATGATGTAGCCCATGCTGATCTTGAACTCCTGGCAATTTTCCTGCCTAAGCCTCCCAAACACTGGCATTATGGGTGTGCACCATCACACCCAGCAGGTTTCTCATTTTAAAATGGCCAGCACACGTGGGCTGGTGCTGGAGTTCAGAGATAGGGAACTTGCCCAACAAATGAAGCCCTGGATTCGATCCCTAGTACTGTAACAACAACAAAAATGGCCAAGAACATAAGCCTGTCAAGGGTATGAGCTGTGAGGATCCAACAAAATTATATCTAAGTAATTTAAAATATAAGTGACTTAGATGGCCATGGTACGGTATACCTGTTAATTCCAGCACTCAGGCAGCTGAAGACTGCTGTAGTTCGAGGCCTGCCTGAACTACAAAGCAAGACCCTGTCTCAAAAAGAACCCCCCCACCATATATGACTAACCTTAATTTGACTAACCACTCATCCAGAAGATATTTTATTAAGCTTCTTACAAAAATTATCTCATCTCATCTTGTTAAGGGGTATATTGCCCTCCTGTGTGGGTACTTCAAGTACCCATGGTTTTATAAACTGCGAAACAACTAAGAAAAGCTTAAATGACATGGTCCCAGTCACATGACTAGTAGATGCAGGCGTCCCTGCTGTTAGTCACTAGTTAACAGCCTCCACATGCAGGTGCCTCAAAAGGCTGCAACCATGAGGGACTGTGTGCTTAGGACAGGATGAGAGACTAGACTGAGATACAGGCAGACTTATTAAGTTCTGTGTTTTTTTCTTTTCCTTTTTGTCTTTTTGATGCTCGGGACCGAATCCACGCCAAGCACAAACTAGCCTTTCCCCTTGGTTCTAATGGCACAGTCTGCTGCCCATGGGTCAGCTTTCTCCTACTACAAGTGATTTGCTCTTCCATCCTGGGAGAATGGTTTAGTTCTGGAACTGGCCTTGGTCACCTGAACGAGCCGACCCTCGTGTTTATTCCACGCCCTTCCACAACAGCCTCTTGTTTTGCCCCTTCCCAGCTACTTCCTCCTACCAACAATCGAGTTATCTCCCACCTTTCTAGGATAGAATACTCTCTCCCAGGATTTTCCAACTTTTCAAACTGGGGCGTTCTTAGCTGGGGCGAACCTGGCTGCTAGCACCCACCGCACGGGCAGAACGCACTCGCCCTCCCCGCCAGCCCTAGCGCCGACGCTCACAGGGTCTTTGGCCACCGTGAAGAGGAGGTCTCCCTCGCGGTTATACTTGATCTGCGTGATGGACCGCTCATGGCCCTGCAACAGTATCGGCTTCTGTGGGGACAGGACGGGGGTGTCAGTATCCGGAACTGGGACCACGCCGAGGATAGGGAACCCCCTACCCACTGCAACACCCGTAACTCTGAACTCACCATCTTGGCGGTGACGCGAGAAGAGCGGCAACGTGAGTGGGACCGGAAAAGGCTCAGGTCACTTCCGGGTTATAGGATCCTCCCCTCGCTCCCGGAAGTGGAAGCGAGGGGGGTTGCCATGGCGGCGTCCTTGGGTGGGTAGCCAGCCCCGCCCCTCCTGTGACTTCTGGTTCCCACCCGGAGCTGATTTCCTATTCTCCCTCCATCCCTCAAAACCCAGGCTCCTGGATCTGTCTCCCCTACCGCCCAGGCCCTGCCATCCCCGCCAAGGGCAGCCGGGGCGTGGGTCGGAGAGCAAACGGCGGCCCGGGGGTATTAGGCCGGTGTAGGCGAGGCCGGGTAGGCGGCTGTTTGGGGTTGCGAGTCAGGATAACTGGAATCTCCGTCTCTCCGCATTCAGGGCAAGTGCTGGCTCTGGTGCTGGTAGCCGCCTTGTGGGGCGGCACTCAGCCGCTGATGAAACGCGCCTCCGCTGGCCTGCAGCAGATTCAGGAGCGGAACTGGGCCCAGCAGTTACTGCAGGAGATGAAGACCCTTTTCTTGAATACCGAGGTGCGTCGCCCTTCCTTCAGAGGAGTGGCCGTCGGGCATTTGTTCTCCAGAGTCAAATAGGTCTGGGTCAGAGCTTACTAAAAGCTCTTGGAGGAATGAGACATTAGTCCTCTGGGAGCCTCCAGTTTTATCACCTGCAAAAGGGAATTACGATGAAAAACTTCTGAGGCATTTATGAAGAGCTAGGTCGGTGCCAACGTGACTGTGATCCCAGCACTGGGGAGACTGAGGCGGGAGGATCACTGAGAGTTCCAGGTTGGCAAGGAAACAGACGGAGAAGGGCTGTGCGTGAGCGCAGCGGAGGCAGGCTGGAGTTAGGGGACTTGGGCTGGGCTTCCTGGACGGTGACCTGGGCACCCGGGCTTTTCTAGAATGGGAAGGAGAGGAGCCAGCAGAGTGGAGGGAGAGGGCGTTTAAGACAAAGGCGTGGCCTTCAGTCTTGTTTCTCCCTGCCCTGGAAGGGTCTTCCTCAGAGGGCTTAGTGTTCTCTGGGCACTTATGACTAACCCTTCCTCCAAAGAAAGGCATATGCTTGAAACTCAGAGAAGCCAGTGCTGCTCAGTCAAGCAATTGCATTGATCTGTTTCTTACGTTTTCAGTACCTGATGCCCTTTCTGCTCAACCAGTGTGGCTCCCTTCTCTACTACCTCACCCTGGCATCAACAGGTGGGTCTCTGGCTTTAAGCTACTCTCATTTTGGAGAAAGAGCCTCAAACACCTTATTTCTGTCAGTAAGAAAGAGGAGCGCCTGTGCCTGTTTCTGGCTCCCTCTTTGTTTTGTTTTCATGCTGAGATCAATCCTAGATTTTTTTTTTTCTGGTACCATCAATTGAACTTGGGTCCTTGTGTGTCCAAGGTTGGCACAGTACCACTTGAGCTAACTCCCCAGCCCTTCAATCCTAGATTCTTGTTCACACGACAGAAGCTCTCTACACATGAGCGAGCTACATCCACAGTCCTGGCTACTTCTCTGTACCTTCTTTTCTGAGTCACAGGGGCACACTGAGCAGGTCATGAGTAGGAGGGCAGGCTGGCCTAGACACTGGCAGTTTTTTGTTTTTGGTACCATGGATCGAACTTGGGACCTTACTCTTGCAAGGTGGGCACAGTGCCACTGAGCTACATCCTTGCCTGAGTCTGGCAGTCTTGTGCTGCAGTGGGGACTCATTTGCTATGCAGAGTGCCAGCTTTGATACTTTAGCTTACACTGTACGCTTTCTGCCTGACCTAGAGCAGACCTAGTCTTTGAACTTGGCTTTAAAGAATCATTTTGTGAGACTGTAAAGATGAAGTGCAGTATATGAAAAGCATCTAGCAGAGAACCTGGCACACAGTAGGAATTCCATAAATTCCTTTCTCCCCACATTGGTTCTTCTCATGTTTGTTGACTATCCTCAACTGCATCAGATACTGTGCTAACGTTACCTGTTTTTTTTTTAATTCCCATTGTGACCCTGTGAAGTACAGATGACTATATTCATTTAAGAAATTAATTTACAGGGCCGGAGGGTTAGCTCAGTGGTTCCGGCGCCTGCCTTGCAAGCGCAAGGACCTGAGTTTGATCCCCGGTAACCACATATAATGCTGGGCATGGTGGCTCACGCCTGTAATCCCAGCACTCGGGAGGCAGAGACGGGAGGATTGCTGAGTTCGCGGCAGCTTGCCTGGGCACCATAGTGAGCTCAGGGCCAGCCTGAACTACAAAGCAAGACCCTGTCTCCAAAAAGCAAAAAAAAAAAAAAAGAAAGAAATTAATTTACAGGGTTCTTGTAATCCTAGCACTCTGGAGGCTGAGGCAAGAGGATCGAAAGTTGGAGTCAATGCATGGGCGATGTAGCAATTTAGTAAGATACTGACTAAAATAAAGAATAAAAAGGGCTGGAAATGTAGTTCAATGTGAAGACCCCAAGTGTACTTCCCAGGGACTGAACTTGGGTCTTTGTGTTCCCAAAAGAGGCATGGTACCACTTGAATTAAATCTCTAGCTCTTTTCTTTGTTTTTTTTTGTTTTTGTTTTTTTTTTAGGGAAAATATATTTTTGTTCCGTTTTTGTTTTTGTTTTTCTGTTTTGGGGTTTTTTTGGTACTGGGAACCAAACACAGGACCTTGCGCTTGTGAGGCAAGTACTGGAACCACTGAGCTATATCTCTGGCAGGGCAGCAGAAGTGGTTTTAAATATTTTTTTGTGTGTGTGCAGTACCAGGTATCAAACTCGGGCCCTTGTGCATCCAAGGTTGGCACAGTACCACTTGAGCTAAATCTCCAGCCCCTAATTTTAAATTTATGCACTATAAAATGGGCATGGTGTTCACACTTGTAATATCAGCACTCAGGAGGCTGAGGCAGGAAGATCTCTGTTAATTTGAGGCCAACCTAGGCTACATAGTGAGACTATACCTCAA